>JBBPOM010000634.1:0-21092 GCA_038091455.1 Leccinum uliginosum | reverse complement strand
GATGCTGAACCCGGTACGAAGGTCTTCCTCGCTCTCCATCTCATAAAAAAACAGAACAGAAAACACAGACGAGGAGTCCGAGGAAACGAAAGGATGGAGATAGTACGCTTTCAAACATATTTTTGTTTGTGTCTGATTACGGTACAGTCAAACGGAACGAGTTACTAGGTGTTCAAATGTTGTCCCGCAAGCGTCACGCGCAGATATACAATCGAACCTCTTTTTCCACTCCCGAGCCCGCCTAATAGTGTCCAGATTGCACGCGACCATCTTCACATGCACAGCCTCGACCAGGTTCCGTTCTCCAAGACACTGCGTTTACTCTTCCCCAACTCCAAGGGGCGGATATTGACGAGCACTTTTTTTTCGCATCGGACAACGCTGCGCACAACTCTGGCACTCTCTCGCAAAGCAACTGGCGCACGACGTGTTGCATATAACTGTCTATTCAGAACATTCCTGGAGGCCTTGTGGGAGCTGTAATAAACTGTTTTGTGAATTTTATCATATATTTGGTGGCAAATTGGTATGTTTTCGCAACCTGGAGAGTATGTGGATGGTATTGGACCAGGCACATGTAGTGGGCACATCCCACCATACTATTGACACATGACTGCCTATTCAGAATAGTGATCAAAGCATTGTGGAAGCTACAATAACACATTTATGATATGTTTTGCAAATCTCCTAAATCTCCACAGATTTAAATCACCCACCACATCTTCAGTTTAAATTGTAAAAATAGTGTAAATTCATGGGAGATGTGCATCCAACTGGCCCAGAAGGCCCTACCATTGCCCTGATGATATATATACTTTGCAACACATTATATATAAATATCAGTAAAAACATCGAAAAAATCAAAGAAACTGGTCTAGGATGATGCTTTGGGGTTTCTGGGGGATTGTAAACCGTGGGATATATCCATATATATATTACTCACATGCCTACATCATATGGAATCAGATGAACAAGTTTGAAAACTTGTCATACTTGACTACACTTTTTACTACACTTTGTTGGCACAGTTTGCTACACTTTCACTACACTTTTTACTAGACTTTTTCGGAAATTTACTACCCTTTTCACTACACATTTTGGTACACTTGACAACTTATTTGACTACACTTTTTTACTTTACTACACTTTTTGCCTACACTTTTTTTGGTAGTCACTACACTTTGTTGGCACACTTTCCTACACTTTTCACTACACTTTTCACTACACTTTCTCGCTAATCTACTACACTTTTCACTACACTTTTTTGGTACACTTTCCTACATTTTTCACTACATTTTTCACTACACTTTTCAACTACACTTTATACTACACTTTTGGCTACACTTTTTTGGTACACTTTCCTAGTCTTTTTGCTTGACATAAATGATTACATAATATATATCAAATGTTTAAATTAAGGCACAGAGTATGACATTGCTTGGTAATCACAATTTGACATATAATCATTTTACACTCAATAATATCTCATATCATATAATGAGATTAGATTAGATTAAGATTAAAGTTTAGCATTTATGCAATATATATATATACTTTCACTTTATATAAGATATATATATTCTCATTTTATATTTGGAAGTCTCATTCATTAGCTAGTGGGACTCCCATGTTCATGGTATGGGACACCCATATACCCTGTGGGACTCCCATGTTCATTGTATAGGACACCCATATGCCCTGTGGGACTCCCACGTTCACTATACGGGACACCCACATATCCTGTGGGACTCCCATGCTTATGGTATGGGACTCCCGCATACCCTGTGGAACTCCCATGTTCATTGTATGGGACTCCCGCATACTCTGTGGGACTCCCATGTTCATTATATGAGATACCTACATACCCTGTGGGACTCCCATATACCCTATGGGACTCCCATGCTCATGGTATGGGAGTCCCACAGGATATGTGGGACTCCCATGTTCATTATATGAGATACCTACATACCCTGTGGGACTCCCATATACCCTATGGGACTCCCATGCTCATGGTATGGGACTCCCACATATCCTGTGGGACTCCCATGTTCACTGTATGGGACTCCCACATATCCTGTGGGACTCCCATGCTCATGGTATGGGACTCCCACATATTCTATGGGACTCCCATTGATATCTCATGGGACTCTCATATTCATGTTATGGAACACCCAAATATTCTGTGGGACTCCCATTGATATCTCATGGGACTCCCAAATACCCTGTGGGACTCCCATTGATATCTCATGGGACTCCCAAATACCCTGTGGGACTCCCATTGATATCTCATGGGACTCCCATTTTCAGTATATGGGACACCCAAATACCCTATGGGACTCCCATTCTGGTCCTTTGGGTGTCCCATTTATCAGAATGAAAATGTCACAATCAATATTTGAATATTCATATATTACTTTTTGTTTTCTGCTAATTGGAAATAAAAATTTTGGGAGTCCCATAAATGATGACAAATCAAAATTTAATTTCATCATTTTCATTTTCTATAGGTCAATGGGACTCCCATTTCTCCTATCTATGGGAGTCCCATGAGGTATATATGGGAGTCCCATGGGGTATATATGGGAGTCCCATAAATATATGGCAACTTACATAATGCCCCCATTTGGCCTAAAATTCATATCCCCAAAAGTTACCCGAGTCCCTGGGGGCCCCCATATAAAAACAAGCTATTAGCCTCATCTTTGCGCAGAAAAGATGAGGCTAATAGCTGGTCCAAAGTGGTCGCCTGAAGTGGCTAATACATACCTGAGGATGACAAAGTCTCAGATCGGAGTCAGACCGCTCCCTTTTCAAGCTTGGGCAATCCAAGTTGGTAGCAACATTGTCAGATGTGATGGCAGTCTCAACACCTCCGGCCCTGGAGGAGGAACATAGGCTGGTAGACTATTTTACGAGTATTCTGAAAGCTTAATCAAGAGGAGTACTATTGGCACTTACTGGCATTGTCTCCACTGGGACAATCAGCAATCGAGGAGATGTCACTGCTCGCACCTTACGGCGTATGTAGCAGCCATTCTGATCTACTGGGAGTCCTTGACCAAAACCCCTTGAGATTGGTTGACCGTCTTCATCATAAGAAGGTTCGTCGGCTTCATAGGAGGCACTGGACTCGGATGATGAAGTGTTAGTTGCATCTGGGCAGATATCTTTCAGCTTGGGCATGGTAGAACTTAGCACAAGGTTTGTTGAGAATGTTTCAGCCTGAGGCGGTTCAGCAGGCCCTGGCAGCTGATCTCAAATTATTTAGTACTTCGGATCATCATTTGGTTTAAGGAGTATAGATGATCCTTCTTCGTCATATTCACTCCACAATGATGTACTACATAGGTGAAAATAGGAGACGGTGTTCCGGAAACTTCAAATCATTTATCTGAGTTATTGCATTAAGAGAGGGATCTGGGCCCATCCAGCCCTCGGCGCCTGGCTCTCATTGTCATGCAATCCTTTGAATAACCAAATTGTGAAGTATTACTCTGAGTCATATCTAATTCTATGCTCGAAAGGGCAACATTAAAGTTGTACTAGGGGTTGCGTCCGAATTGTTCATTGTTGTGGCGCACAAGATGAGTTGGTAAGTTGATGCATCATAATTTATACACAGCCAGGGTTGTTGTGGTTGGTATCATTTTCTTTGTATGTCAAAAGTGCTATGCAAATAACCATACAACGGCCATTATGGCATAGAAGCTAAATGTAAACAATTTTGAAGGGGCCTATGACATATTCAAGATATGATGACTGCAGTTGTGACCACCAAGCTTCCATTTGGTAACTAGTGTCGCCCACAGCGACAGGATACCTTGCTGGCTAAGAAGAACTGCAAAGCTATGAATTAGAGGAATATTGAAGGGACTGGGTTGCATAAGCTACAAGTTACACACAGGCTCAGAACAGCAAGGCAAGCTACAATATTTCGTCAAATCTCGGACTTTTGGAATGAAAGAAAATATACTGTGAATGAGTCGATTACGACTCAGAAAGAGTACCAGAGTCTTTCAGTGGCATGGTGACTTCCAAGCTGTTAACTGCTTTTCTTTTATCTTTCTGGTCGTCAATTTTGTGGACTTTTTGGTTGTGCCGGTGGCAGTAGAAGCTTCTTCATTGGGAAGTGTATGCTTCCGAGTCAACTTGAAGTTCATGCTCATAGTAGTAGCTGCAGGTTTGATGGGTCCCACTCGGGGATTTGTGTTTCGGAAAGGAGTCTTTTGGACTCTTGGTCATGGTGTAACACTGGCGCTGGTAGACAACACGTCTACCAGTGTGCTCAATCTTGCCAGTGTGTATATGCTCTCTCGCCTTGCCAAGTTGCCTCATCTTATACTCACTGCATAAGAAGACCTTTGCTTATCCGAACTTAAAGCTCTGACTTGGAGTCAAGTTTCATGATTTGCAGTACTAGTATTGACAATGATTGGCGATTTTGAGGGACGATATCGGACAAAATTATTCTATGCTAATTAGCAGGAATCCTGGCTTGACTTTACAACAACTTGAGTTTGGATGGACTCGCGTTCTTGGGTTGGAAATTATGTAAGCATTCGCTCCGCCTTCCTAAGTGGGCTAGGTCCGAGTCCGGCCTCCCACAGCCCACTGCAGCTGTGTGCGACTGGTCAACATATTCCTCTCCCCATCCCCACCTCGACCTCGACCCCATCCGACCGCGTTTTGAGCTGTGGTCAACATCGGAAGTTGGGATGTAGCTTGTTGAGATCAGGTAGGCCCGGGTTATACACCATAATTTTTGGTGCGTATATGCTAGAGTCGCATTGTTATCAGCCTCGCGCCTGTCTCAAACGACAAGGCAGGTGTTCCACACATTGCCCTCACCACACCGGGTTCTAAATCCCTCTCCAATCGCGCTCTCTTCCTCGCAGCCCTCTCAAACGGCACCGTCAAGCTGAAGACTCGGAATCTGCTCCATTCAGATGACACCCGGCCTTGCTGGCGTTGTCCCTTCTTCTGCTTTCCCCGTACTCATCCTCCACTCAAGCAGCCACGTTTGAATGGGCCGACAATGGCGAAACCCTCGTCCCGTCATGCAGACTGCTACGGAGACGACCGTCACAGGTCCGCCGATCGGGACGCTCAAAGCCATAGGCGAGGTGGACACGGAACCGATGACGGACGCGTTCTTGACGGCGGCGGTCGTGGAGGCTGTCGCGACAGACGGTGGACTGCCAGGCAGGCAAGGCGGTGCCAGTGTGGGCAAGAACGTACTGCGGATTCGCGGGATTGCGAATCAGCGTGTCAAGGAGTGCAATCACATCAAAGCGATGCGCGATCAATTGGGTGCGTTCGCGTTCTCATCCGTGCATGGAATCGGTCGATTGATCCGATGTTACAGCCAAGTTTGGGGTCGAGACGGATGAGTTCGAGGATGGGATCGTCATTTACGGGCGCCCACTCGACACCCTCAAGAACGGCGCTTCGATTCATTGTTATGACGACCATTGCGTCGCGATGGCGTTTTCCGTGCTCGCTACACTGGCAGTCGTGAACGGCACCATCATCGAGGAAAAGTGGTGCATCGAAAAGACCCAATCGGTGCGACGACTGGGAGAACAAGGCAAGTATCACGGATGTGCATATGTTTCGTTCACTCACGCCTCATTACGTGGCGTTGACGCTGCACAATTTCCAGGTGAGACAGACAATATTGATGACATTGAGAGATATGGAGTCGACTGGGAAGCATTTGACAAGGATAGTATCCGCGAACATCCTCTCGAAGAAAATGACAGAGAAGTCGATAATCCTTTCGTTACTGGGCCCATAAATTTCTCTGACGTTCAGATTCCAGAAGCGTATTGTCTACTAGTATTTAGTGTTAGACGAATTCAGCAACTCGAGCAAGCTGACAACCCTTCCTCACTACCAAGTTTCAAACACTATGCGTGGCTTACGTCTTCTGTGGATAGCCTATGCGTTACAATTTTGTCAGGATCTTAGTACTATTGATAGCCATTAGTTATGTAGTTGAATGCTTGATGTAGTACACAGTCTCCCTCTCTATCAACTCCTTGTGGCAATTCAATGTAGCCTCCCTGATTATCTGCGCATTGCACTGGCACTGGCAGTGACTCAGACTCAGACAGACTCGGACACCGTTGGTGGCATACTAAGTTACTACTATCTTCATTCCACGTTCTGCTGATCATATACTGTTCCATTCTATACTGTTCCATCCTACACCAACACACTCCGAGTCACAGTGAATAATAACTTCCACTTCTTCTGCATCAAACCTCAGTTCAAAGTGACATATCCACGTTTAAGTTGATTTGTGTACATACCCCAAAATACCATGCCTGTAACTCTTCGCATCAACCAAAGGGCGAGCATGGTGAATGGTTTGGATGGTTTCATGGATGTGTGCAAATAAATCCATGATTATGATGGGAGGCTGCCTGCCTGAGAAGACATAAAGGTATTCGGGTGTGACAAGTTCTATGTCATCTAGGTACTGTACACCCATTTGTGTGAGTGGCACAAGGAAGAGCTTCGACCAACCACGGTGTGGTTCAGCATGATCAAGTGTTTCCAGGAAGTCCTGCAGAGATGGGTAGATAATGTGTGGGGTGAATGTTTCGATCTCGAAATCAAGAAGGATAGTAGACAGTGTGTTCTCTGACTCGGATTCTGAGTCGAGGCTGGCAGGATGTAAATCCATTCTTTCAAGTTGTAGTGATTCACGGTATTTGAGATATGATACTCTACTTTATCTAATTGCTGATCATTGGCAGTGTACGCTGCCAGGCGGAATCCCTCCACATATTCTTGAAGTTGATGCAGCTTATAGTAATACTAATTCAACAATATGATACAGCCGAGCTTTCTGTTTACTAGCCAATGCAATGTCCACCCCAGCTGCTGTGCACATACATTTAGTCATGAGAATGTAACACTTTGAGGATTTCAGCTCGCCAATCACGCATGACCAGTCCTCCAAGTCTAGCTCCGCCCGCAAAGACATGTGGCATGCCATCATTCTGGCAGAAGGTGATTCCGAGTCAATGCTTATCTAATTACTCTGGACATAGTTGCATAATTCAATAGAAATGTTGCTGAATTTTATTGTGCTTACTAGTAGATCTAGTACGTACGTACTTACTAGAATTACAGTTGCGCCATGCATTAGTGGGGTTTGGGGTTGGACCCTAACTTGAATAGTAATTCAAATGATATTGGTCTGCACAGGAGTCCGAATCACAAATTAGTGTTTTCTTTGGTCTTCTCTGGTCTTGTCACCAGCTATTTTGGTGTTTCCCTTAGTATTCCAGCCTTTGCTGTATGCAGCAACTTGAGGAGTCCTACTAGTAGACCGCAACTTTTTTTGCTGTTTATGCTATCACATTGTATATTCTGTCACTTCCGGATCTAACACAATCTTGGATCAAGGAGAACCCCAGAACTATTGGCCCTGGAGCACTGCTTAACTGATCAACTCTTCATTCCCGCTATTGTCCTGAGTCAGTCAGCATTCAAGTTTGTCAGCACTTCGGATTTCTTTCTAGAAATCATGATACGTCACTTTCAGGTAAGTAGTATCTCCCTGGTTTTGCAAAGCCTGTTTATATTTACTGTTCAGGCTGAGGCAAAGCCTCGCCATGTCCAATGTCATCCATATTGCCTCCCTCAGTTATTTTTCCCATGCATGGCACAATGTCCACTGACAACACACTCAGGTCTACCGTAACTGAGCCACAAACCCTCTCTGACTCCAATGCGCAGCTTGAGGTTGTGGCGACACTCAAGAGAAATAATGCTGCACTCAAACTTGAGAATGAGCAATTGCTCCGCAAGATTGTCAAGAAACCGTGAGTGACTTTCAAGTTCTCCAAGTCCGAGTCTGACTTACGACCCATGCCACCGTGACTGATCAAACTTTTTTAGAGTCCATTCCTTGATAAAGGAGGGACGAGCTGTTCGACGGCTTGTTGCGCTTACCGAACCTATCTCGGACATGATTGTCGAGCATGATCGTCGTCAACTATTATTGGCTGATGGGGCCACTGTAGAGACGATCCAGGCTGAGTCGTCCCTTGAGTAAGCCAAATTTCGTCCCACCCAGTCCACAAACCACAGTTTTTTCTACTAGTCAGGAGCAAACACACAAGAACTTCAAGCAACTCCTCAAGTGGTGCCCCTTAATCGAGAAGTTATTAATAACAGGAGAGTTTGGTTTATGTGCACAGCGAGAGGTGAGTCTAGTATGATCATGATAGAGATTTAAAAGCAGCATCTCATCGCAACTCACACAGGTACAAGAAGGTGCTGACGGTGCTAGGGGCGACGATGCATCCACCTTGAAAGCCGAGGTTATTCACTGGATAACAGCAGGTCAAAAACAGACTGACCCACCACTCTGTCCACGTGATAAACGCAATCGAGGTTTGGGTCACGACTTAACTGGTAAATTGCTTTTTCCTGTTGACTATGACTGGACCGACAGTGGGTAAGTACTTCACTAGTCTTCTGAATCGCTTATGACATGTAAGACAGAATACGCGCTCTTGTACAAGAGTTTGACCCTGACTTCCGAGTCACGGCATTTAGTTGGCCAAGGTTCCTTTACAAAGACTACATGTACGATCCAAATGAACCCTCTAAGGGTTTGTTCCAGAGTGTTCTGCTCGTCAAGGTAAACTGTATTTAATGTTAACACTGGTCATTAACCTCACGCGGGCTACTATGCCATCACGGTTACAGTCATTCAAATGTATCTTCACCTCGCCAATGTCAGCTCGTCACTATAAAGGAGAGTCAGAAGAAGCTAGTAATAGTATATGCTTCAATGGTCCAAGCGCTCGATCTCGGAACCATGTTGCAGTGCTACTTCGTATGAAAACTGTGCAGCCACGAGCGATTGCCTACATCGCTGTTCAGGCAAGTTTCTACTAAATGCCTAGCCTCAATTTACTTTTACACTGATGATGATCAACAGGTTCGTTTCGCGTTGTCCAGCGCCAACTCATGGATGGTGACCGACGAAAACTTCAATTATGAAACATTCTACTACAACATTGTCGACTACTTTGAAGCTCCAGCCTCGCTTCAAAAAGCAGCCGAAATCCAGAATCTGCTGCTCTGGTGGAACAGGTAAGTCGACGCCAGGATGGTTAATTGGCTGGCCTGATCAGAAACAATGTCTTATAGAGTAGTGTTTGGTCGTCGCAACGTGAATGACTATCGACCAATCCAAGCAGAGATGCTTTCAGTAGCACGATCCCGCAAGTAATCACAGGCAGCCTCTGATCGCCCATTGCCATAGTATTGTAATACTAGTACTTCCTTTGTATATACACAAACAACAACATGATACTTGTTTGCCAATGGAATGATGGGAGAGAATATTATACTATGAAGACAAAATATCAGTCGCACTGGCAGGAAATGCCATGTCTGCAGTGATTTCTGAATGCAGCACATGGTAATGCAGGTCGGCACATACAATGTAACTTTATATCACTCCTGCCAATGCCAAAATTAATCTGGTTAGCTGGTATACTATGAGCAACGTGATAGGTGCAATTCCCTTCCATCTATATTCAATCGAGAACAGGGCAAGATGGTAATATGTTACGACTTGCAGGGAGCACCAACAACTGTCTGAGAAAGGATTTCAAGTGAGTCAATGTAGATGATACTTGATAAGGGTGAGGATTAATTCACTCCATTTGCATGAACTACAGCGGGAACATAAGCAATGGTCAACCAACATATGTCGTGGCTGGGAGCCTGCAAGACAGCGGCCCGCTGATTAAGTGGCAGGCATGGTTTTTACCTTACATTTGATCTTGTGGCAATGGAGTCTGCACCATGGTCACCTTCATCCTGATCTGTGACAAATGGCCAGAGGTAGGAACCTGTATATTCCAATATATTCCATTGCGGTTTGCAGTGGCACATTATGCGAGATTATGTACGATGTGTGAATTATAATCTGATTATAAGGGGTTATCGCTTGCTTGATTTTTCAGCGATGCAGTCGTTGGTGGCTCCCGACGGCCAAAAGCGTATCAAGTTCCTTCGTCCTCGCAGAGCTACTACCAAAGAGCTTCTCGCTTATCATATACGGGACTATCTCGATAATGCCTTGAATCCTTCCAACGACCACGAAGACCCATCTCAAGTCTCCGAGTTCGGACTCGAGGACGTGCGTTTCCTGCTATCCTGTCATGGTCGTATCATACACACAGAATAGGATTGCCCTCCATTCCGAGGAATGCACGAGTTTATCCCTCTGGTCGCAGGCGCCACGTTGACAGCCGTCGATGCCCTTAAGGACCACTTTGATGTCGTTGTTTGCTGGGACGGGGGCAGGTCAGTCTTTTTTTTCTCTAATTTCATGTTCTCGGTTCAAACGATTCCAGACATCATGCACAAAAATCGCGCGCAGCGGGGTTCTGCTACGTAGCCGACTGCGTCCTCGCCATCCTCGCTCTCAGACGTATTCCGCCTTCTTTGGTTTCAGATACCCGACGGAGGTCCCGCGTGATGTACCTCGACATCGACCTGCATTTCTCAGATGCTGTCTCGCAAGCTTTTCATCATCCCCGCTCGACTGCGGCGTCTCAGGTCCTGGTAAGGTGCATGTTTGTTTGGCAACCATAATTTGACTCGGAAGCGGCCCCGCCTCGTCCAGACGCTCTCGGTGCATCACGCTGCCCCTGGTTTCTTTCCAGTTTCTTCTCTCTCTGCGCTGCCAGACACGCAAGACGCGTCGTTCGACCCGTTCACGTTATCTCTCCCACTTCAAATAGGTGCTTCCTGCAAGACATTTTTTGCGTATGGCCAATCGTGGAGAGGATCAAGGATACGTTCCAACCAGATTCGATCTTGGTCCAATGCGGCGTGGATGGGTTTGCAGGCGACCCTATGGCGACGTGGAACTGGTCGATCGGTGGACCAGGGTCGCTCGGTTGGTGTATCGAACGTATCGTACACGGCTGGTCCGGAAGGAAGCTCCTTCTTGGAGGTGGTACGTGGTCGTCATTCACGTTCATGAGTATACCGTCGCCGAACGTTTGACGATCAAAGGAGGATACAATTCCCCAAATGCCGCACGTGCCTGGACATTTCTGACTTCTGTTATAGTGGGTGGCTTTTGCCAACGGCATCGGGACGTCCGAATCCATCTCACGACGTCATGATCGCAGGTTGGCAGTCCGCTCTCTCTTGACGCCGAGATCCCGGATCATTGCGCATTTCCCATGTATCAGCCCTCGTTCACTCTGGACGTCCCTGCTGGCAACATGCAAGACCAAAATTCAGACGAATACTTGCAGCACGTAAGTACATGACGTGAAACAGGGTGTTCAAACCATCTTGCAACCACGACTGTCCGGGGAAAATATTCTATAAATTGTGATCAACTCGACGATAGTAAGCACAAACAGGTATAACTAAACGCATATATCCAACCCATTTATGAGAGGGATGCAGTCAAGGCGCTAACGCTCCATGCAGGGGCAGTGTAATTGAATATATTGGAAAAATTCAAGGCAGATGTCGTATGAAGAACAGCGTCGCGTGAGATGGGTGTGTAGCTTGCGTTTGCAGGTCCAGTTATCACAACGGTTCGTCCACTGATGGCTACGTCGAAAGACAAATTAAAAGTCATCGGTGCAGGCGCAGCGTTATAGTTGACAACCTAAGTCGGTTGAGTTCAGAAGATTCCTTTCAGCTAGTACGTTGAAATATGTACCTTGAAGTAAACAACGCCAAGTTTAGCGTCACGAGTGACGCTCCAGTGCAGCGTTCCACCTCGACTTGGGAGCGTGCTGTGCAAGTATTCAGTGCCTCTATGAGTACTGAAGAGCTGGGTTCGATATGTTATCGCGGGTACAACGCGTACGGGCACAAGTCATACCTGTTGTACGTAGTAACTAGTCGAAGGATAGACACCCGAGGCGCTGTTTGATTCGAATAAAATAAGTGTTCAGCGTGGCGAAATCCAGAAACTTACTCGAACGCAATCATGTTAGGTGTCTAGGGTTGATGTAAGTGATGACAGAGAAGGAATAGTAGGGTGTCAAAAAACTTGCCCATTGAGATCCTGCGCCGACGTTCGTCAAGAGTGGTGCGTAAGCAGCGGCAAACACGATGTCTGCGTTCCTCTCAAAACCGATCATGAATGCAGCCTCTCCCACAGAACCTGGACCCCGAACGAATCGCAAAATGTTGCAAATATATTAATGGAGCAGCTTACTCTGAACGGTCGGGTACATCAGGCGTCCCTCAGTTTGAGAACCCAAGATGTTCTTTGGGTTGCTGGAAGTAGCAGCGTATTCACCCTGGAGGAGATGAGATCCTGGGGGCACTCTGAAGCGCCCCGTTACTCTTACCTCCATGTAAAACGTGCCGTTACGCTACAGTTAATGGGTCAATCGAGACAGAAAACCAGTGAACGTCACTGTTCACCTCATAACCGTCGTAATAGAATGCATTTTCGACAAACCAACCTGACCACGTTTGGGATAAGACAGTGGGAATTATACACACAGGGCTGACCTACTGGGGGCCTGATAACAATGATTGTCGTAGTGCATGGGATCTGGATTCAAAATGGGTTTGAACGGATGGGTGGTAGCGATGAACTCTGGTTGGAGACCATGGTCATTCCAGGCGCAAGTTGTCGACTTGTGATCACGTACGAATATGGGGGAATGCTGCAGACAGATTCCCCACAAAGTCCTTCCAGCGGTATATGTATCTGACAATTTGTGACGGCATCAGTTGTTGGTCGATACAGAAACAGCTAGCCTTACGAGTTGGAAGAAAAGAAATCCTCATTACCGATCTCAACATAGTTGAGAGTGAATGGCTCAGGGTGACCAAGGGAAGCCCGCAAGGCAGCTACAAGTGAGTCAGGCACACCATAATCAAGATGAACCCGACAGTATTACCATGTTTATTAGTAGCCGGGTCGCCGATCACAAAATTGATCTGATCAACGGCGGATTGGATGTATGGAGCCAAACCGTTCTGGGGAACGCTCTCGCGGTCAAGCGAATAACCTGTAACGCAATTTTCAGAAGCAATTTTCGGCCCTCATGCTGCAGATTTGACAAACCTGCCCAGACAGCCATTATTGGCTCCATCTCCAAATCCTCACACATGTATAGGTACTCGAGCAAACCAAGTCCACTACCGATAAATTAGATCAACATTGAAGAATCCGTCAGCACAGTTCGCTCACTCGGTGTTGATGTATCCCCAGTCTCCCCATCGGCCTAGTTGTACACAATCAATCAACGTTCAACGATGGAGATTAGAGGCGAACCGGGTCTATCCACAAGTGGACCGACGGTTTTGTCCCATATCCAACTTGATTCCTGGTCACGTCCCTAAGTACTGTTGATTCAATGATCGAGCATTTCATAACTGACAAATTCACCTCCTGTAATGCAGGTCATATGAAGAAAGGAGGAGAGGTCGATAAAAACGTACTATGTTATTCCCACCGGGGAAACGGATGAAGGATGGTTTCATCTGGTACAGGGTCTAGATTCCACCATCAGAGGAAGGCTGAATCATACCCACAAACGCTCACTGTTGCTAGGTCGACTCTCAATCCATTTTCTCGGTCCTTGAACGTGGGAGGGAACAAGGAAAACATAGCAAAGTTGATGGTCTGACTAGCTGCGCTGCTTCCGTTGAACGTGACGCTGAAGCTGTTTTCCGTGGAATTGGGAGACGACTTCGGGTGCAAAGGTACGTGGACTTGCTTCCATGTCGTCTCTGATCCATTGATCGGCACTGAAGCAAAGGCATAAACGTCGCCGGCATTGCTCTGCAACGCGACAGTGGCTACTTCGTCGAATGATGAAGCCACGGGGAATTTGTAGTAAAACGAGGCATTGTAAGTCCAATCGGAATTAAGTCGAATACCTAGTGATACATTGTCAACGGTTCTTCAAACACATAATAAAGTAACCAACCATGGTAGCCTTCATTTCGAAAACCAACCTGTCCAGATGTGCCCTTCGGGATGACCAACTGGAGAGAATTTGGAAGTGCCGGAGAGACAGGTGATGGATCAGCGATCACATTGATATTAGCGCTATTTATGGTACTCCAGGCATATAGCGCTTGGGGTGTATCTACACCATGATTAGATAGACGGCGGTGAGCTGTTGGTTACCCACTCGGCTTGACTATTTGGAAAGCTCTGTTCTGGAGCACTGAATAATGAGCAGTAATTAGTGACACGTGATTCATAGCGCAGCCCGAAACCAACATTCAGCATAAAGCCCACCATCACCACTCTACACAGAGGTCAACGGATGCTTTCGTCTCATACAAAAAATTCATACATGCTATTGCACGATCATTATATGCCCTTGCGACCGAAGGGGAGAGAAACAACTCACGTTAATGTCCTATGAAATGGAGAATCAAGATTTCAGATGAAGAAACTTGGAAGGGGAAAAACCGACTTCAAACATCAATCCATCTGAATAAAGTCATCAATAACTTGATAGACGAAGCAAGCATTACCTACAGAGGAGTGGAGGGATGGCATGAGCTGCAGTTCCATTAACATTTATCACCGTCTTAGCCGTCGCGCAGGTCGCAAGGAGAGCAGCAGCACAGATAGCGTGTTGGACAAATCGGATTGGCGGCATCTCTCAGCATGCGGTTGTCAAGGCTGGCACGACCTGTCTGTGCCAGACTGCCATTTATATGTATGGTGCCCAACCCATGTGCAAATCTCAGAATGATTAGTAGTACGGTCTAGATGCAGGCAGAACAACAGTCCCCAGGGCCAGATATCAACTTGGAGATACGCGTCGTCAAGCCAAGCGGAAACCAAAGATGCTAACACTCCCTAGCATGTTTGATAATTGATGTATCAAACGGCTACACGCGTACGCGTCGTGGGCGAGCGAAGCAACATAACGACTGATCTCACCTCAAGATCCATCAGTCACTGATACCGTTCAAGTTACAGCTTGTTGATGGTTGTTAAGTAGTAGTATGTAGTACTTCAAATACTATTACTTACGAGTTCCGCTTGCACACGCGCTTATGTAATCGCGTTCCTAGATCTTAAATATTCACAGACTGGCACCCATGATATGCAAACCTGAGGCCGCTTGGAATGACTTGTTGAAAAGCTTTATTTTGGAGCACTGAATAGATAAGTGTCAGCAGTGATTCACTGCACGAATTGAAACCAGCATTCTGCATAAAGACCACCGTCGCCACTCTACTAGGTAAGTACTAGCAGTCAGAGAAGGGCGGAAAGATGAAGGGCGACTCAATAAACTCCCGGGCCTTGCACCTCCAAGGCGAGACAACTTCGGCGGCCACTTGTGGCGGTGATATTTTGTGAACTCCAGAAAGTTCATATGTTAAGGCGTACAACTCCATTCATATTTGTGATGAAACCTCCGGATCCGTTCAACTTCTTGATACGCACGTGGCGCTAATTGACGGTACCGTGGTGAAGAGGGCAACAGGTAAACCACACTGTCTTGAGCCGAGTTCCAGGCCACCTATAATAGTCCTTGAATTAAATGTTCCTGCCACCAACATACATTGTAGACCAACTCAAACGGATGCTTTCAGCATATCCAAGACACGTTTATGATAGTTCGAATCATACCACAACATCAATGTCCACAGAAATCCTGTCTCAGAGCATAACCAACTCCATCTCTTTGCACACCAGCCACTTCGTCAAACTAGCCCGTTTACGCAAGGAAAGCTGTGAGGGCGCTGACGCTGTATGCAGGAGCAATGTAATTAAACGTCTGGGAAAAATCCATGGCGGTCGTGGTAGGTACAACCGCATTCGGAGTTGTGGGGGTGTCGCTGGCGTCTAGAGCTCCAGTTATCACGACGGCTTGTCCGGCGCTGGCGACCTCGAATGGTAACACAAATGTTATCGTCGCGGGAGCAGCAGCGTAGTTGACAACCTAGCAGAATGGTCATTGAAGGCGTTCCATAAACTACACTGGCACACGTGCCTTGAAGTAAACGGCGCTGAGGGCGGTGTCGCGTGTAACGCTCCAGTGGAGAAGCCCGTTCTGAGCAGGCAGCGTGCTGGGCAAGTATTCAGTGCCTCGGTGAGTGCTGAAGAGCTGATTCGACATGTCAGCGCGGGAAAGATATGTTGCGTGAGCATAAATCATACTTGCTGAACATAGTAGCTGGTCGAGAGGTAAACATTCGATGCGCTATTCGTTCCAATTAACTTAAAGTGAAGTACTTCTCAGGCCTATATGCTTACTCGAAAGCGATGAGATTGGGCGTCTAGAGTAAATGTCAGTGCTGACATGGGGATAAAGAATGGATCATAAAGCTTGCCCATTGGTAGTTGGCGACGTTCATCAAGAGTGGAGCATAGGAAGTGGCAAAGACGATATCCGCATTTCTCTCCAAGCCGGTCATGTACGCAGCCTCTCCCACAGAACCTGGTCCAAGATGCGTCACAAGCAGCGAAAACGCATGATGAGCGGCTTACTCTGAACGGTGGGATACACCAAGCGTCCCACTGCGGCAAAAACGTCGTTCGGATTGGTGGAAATTGCGGCGTATTCACCCTGTACCAAGTTGAACATCTCGGGAGCTTTGTTTAGCACAAGCTCGCACCTGGAAATAGTATGTGCCGTTACGCTACATATATAATGAGTTGTGACTTCAAATCAATGAATGCGGCTATGCTCACCTGGTACGTGTCGTAGTAGAATGCGTTCTCAACAAAATAACCTGGCATTTGAGACGAGATAAGAGGGTTTGATTCGGACACACAAGGGTGATTTACTCGGAGTCTCATAAACATGATTATCATATTGTGTTGGAACAGGGGTCAAGATGGGATTGAACGGTTGAGTGGTGGCGATGAAATCTTATTGAAGACGATACGATGGTCAGGCCAAGCGTAAGTTGTTAAGCAGAACGTACGAAGGTGGGGGAATGCTGCAGATAGATTCCCTGCGAAGTCCCTCCAACGGTAGATGTATCTGACGATTTGTGACAGAATCAGCTGTTGGTCGATACAGGAAAGAACTAGCCCTACGATTTAGAAGAAAAGAAATCCTCATTACCGATCTCAACATAGTTGAGAGTAAAGGGCTCAGGATGACCCAAAGAGGCCCGCAAGGCAGCTATAAGTAAGAGTTACACTGTAAAAAGACAACGCGACGAGCACGACACACCATATTGATCGGTGGCTGGATCACCGATCACGAAGTTGATTTGATTGATGGCAGCTTGGATGTATGGAGCCAAGTCATTCTCAGAAACACTATTGCCGTCGAGAGAGTAACCTGCAGCACCAAGGTCAGAAACTTGAAAGATATCTTTTTTCCTCGTCAAGATTGACAGACCTGCCCAGACAGCCATGATTGGCTCCACTTCCAAATCCTCGCACAAGTACATGTACTCGAGCAAACCAAGTCCACTAACGACGGATTGATCAAGTTCGCACGAGTGACAGTAGATCATAAGTTACCCACTCAGTGTTGATATATCCCCAGTCTCCCGATCGGCCTATTCAAGCACGATAAACCAGGCAAAACGGACAAAAGATAGACACCAACCAGGTCTGTTGACAAGGGGACCGACTGTAGCATCCCACTTCCACCTCGTCTCGAAAGTTTGTCCCTGCGTATTGTTCATTGAACACTGAAAACATTCATGATGAAAGATTACCTCCTATGTAACATGTTAGAGTTATAAAGAAGGCGAATCTCCTGATTCTTACCAAGTTGTTCCCACCAGGTAAACGGAAGAAGGAAGGTTTCATCTCAGACAAGGCCTAGCCTCTATCATTAGAGAATGCCTCGCACATAGTTGACATCATACGCACCGTTGCGAGGTCAATTCTTAATCCGTTTTCTCGACCCTTGAACGTAGGAGGGAACAAGGAAAACATGGCAAAGTGGATGGTTTGACCTGCTGCGCTCGCTCCGTCGAACGTAACAGTGAACTTGTTGACCGTGGACGTAAGAGACGAATTCGGTTGTAAAGATACGTGGACTTGAATCCATGCTGTCTGTGATCCACTGATTGGTACTGAAACAGAGGAGTAAACATCGCCAGCATTGCTCTGCAATGCGACGGTCGCTACTCCGTTGAATGACGAAGCCAAGGGGAATTTGTAATAAAAAGATGCATTGTAAGTCCACATGGAATTTACTTCAATTCCTGGTGGCACATGTAAATGACACTTCAAATACGAAACTAAACGACCAACCATAGTAGCCTTCATTTCCAAAGCCGACCTGTCCATGTTCGCCATCTGGGATGACTAGCTGGAGAGAATTCGGGAGTGCCGAAGAGACAGGCGATGAATCGGCGATCACATTAATATTAGCCCCATTCAAGGCACTCCAACCGTATAGAGCTTCACTCGTATCTGCACTCACAAATCAGTTGCAGTCTGGCAAACAGACTGCCGGTTACCTACTTGGGGTTACTTGCTGAAAAGCTCGATTCTGGAGCACTGGATACATACAGTCAGTAAATATACGCAGAGCAAACCTACTGAACCAACATTCTGCGTAAATTCCGCCGTCGCCACTCTACGTACCATCAGTAGATTCTTCGAGCTTGTAAATCGAAGTCTCACATGCTATTATAGATCATTTCATGTCCTGCTTGTTGACAATGAAAGTAACACTTACATTAATGTCCTGCCAGTGCGTCAAAAGAAAGAACCGGTAAATGGAATAAATTGACAACCGAAAAGAACAGCCAGACCTCGAACATCAGTCCATCTGTGCAAAATCATCGATCAGACGAAGAATGGGAAGCACCACAACTTACATAAGAGTGGAGGAATAGCATGACTCGCAGTCCCATCAACATTAACCACTGTGCTGGCTGTCACGCAGCTGGCAAGAAAAGCAGCGGCTTGTACAGCACGGCCAACCCACCGGATCAGCATCTTTCAGAATGCGAGTGGTATGTTTCACGCAAGAAGCCTGCAGCGATTTATATCTGCGGAAAAGATCGGACAGCGCGGAATGGAAGAATGCGCGTGATCGACAACCAGGTGGTCGCGAAACCTGGATGACGCGTCTCTCTCATGCGAACGTTACCTCAGGAAAGCAGGAACCACAATTGAGACATGGACGACGGTTGAATGCAGTAAATGCGGAGAAGAAGGAGTGTACTGGCCACGAGCCTGAGAATCGGACTTGAATCATTATCCCACAAAACCTGCTTAATGAACTTGATTCGGTCATGCACAGAACAGGTAGGTCATTTTTGCCAAGTTCGTGTGCGAGCGTCGGAAGGTCCGAAGGTGAACGTGATTTGGTTGAGAACCAGTGACACGGGGAACCTTCGAAGCGTTCAAAAGAAGGTCCCAAAGTTCGATGGCCTGTGCGGTCCAGCCAAGCTCGAATCGACACTCAGTGGTTGAGGCTAGCACGAGAATGCTAGCGCTTCGGAAGAGACAGCGGAAGAGTTTCAGATTCAACTTGACGCCACGACGAGCCCTTCATTTTCACACGCCATCAAGTCACTCCAAAGTTGAATCTAGAAAGGCTGGCTAGCTTGCTATGCCGTCGTAATCTGCAGTGTAACATATCTCGTCTTCTATCTCGTCCCTTTCATCGCTCTTCTATCTCTTTATCAATGCTCTGGAATGCCTCCGTCTTGACCACAACGTCCTCCGACACCGAGCCAACCGTAGTGATCACGTTCGATTCCGCAAAGTACATATTCAATGTCGGAGAGAACACCACCAGAGCATTTTTGCAGAGCCGGCAAAACTGGAAGAAAACACGCGCAGTCTTCCTCACGTCCGTAGGCACTCAGCGTGCCAGCGGTCTCCCTGGTAAGGTCTACGTTATTTCGCGAATCCATGCCAATTGATGATTCTCTATCTCAAGGGCTGTTTATGACATTGGCCGATGCCGGTCAATCCCAGATGCAGATTACCGGTCCGTCAGGGCTCTTGCATTTGATGGCTTCTATGCGCAAGTACACCTACCGGTGAGACGCGTCGATTTTTTTCGCGTGACTATCAACTAACGCACGTCTTGAAGCGACAACCTCGTCATCACTCCTGCTGAAGTTCCCCTCGTCCCCTCTTGTGCGGACGCGGAGGATCGACCTGTATACAAGGACGAAAATATATCTGTTTTTGCACTTCCTGTCGTTCCCTCGGCACCATCTTCCCAAGTCGAGAACCCTCGAGGTGAAGAGAAGGGTTTGTTGAAGCGAAAACGCGAAGGCTCGCCCGAGCGATCATCCAAGCGACTCTCGAATCAGCTCGACATGGATTTGCCCTCGCGTGATATCGTGCCCACGGCGGAATCCTTATTCAAGGCGGCGTCTGCACCAGATTTTGATCCCACTTCATTGAATGGGGAAGTAGCCCAAGCCTGGAGACGACTCTTGATCCAGTCCATGTTTCCTGCATCTCAGATGGCAGAGCCGGTCCAGAACGAGAACAGCCCGCGGAAGGGTAAGAATCGGAATGGCAACACAAAGGCAGACGATCATGCCTCATCGACTCCCTCGCGGGTTCCCTTCCCATCCAAGTTCAGCAGACCGTTGCCGGCTCCGGAACGCGCTCTCGTCGGTTTCTCTGATCCGATGCTCAAGCCGACGGTTACGTACGCAGTAGTGGGTCCTCGCATACGTGGAAAATTTGACGGGCGAAAGGCTACTCAATTGGGTCTCCCTCCCGGTCCGTCGCGCGCCAGACTTGTCAAGGGGGAGAGCGTGACCGTGCAAGTCAAGGATGAAAATGGTAACCTCGTTGAGCGGGAAATAAAACCGGAAGATTGTATCGGAGAGAGCGTGACCCCAGCGGTGAGTCAGATCTCCTACTTCTTCTCTGGAACTTGACAGGAACTCTTCGTAGGTGGTGCTGCTATTCGACACACCGACGCTAGCACACGTCTCCGCCTTGCTTTCGAGCTTCCATGATTCTGTACATTTCTCCAAATATTTATGGAAGCACGCCAAGGACTCCAAACAGCACAGTGTCCGAGCAATATTCCATATGTGCGGGGAAGGGGTCCTTGAAGACGAGCGCTACAAAACTCTCATGAACGACTTCGGGCCCGAGGTACATGTATGTATTCCGATCATCTTTCCCT
>JBBPOM010000633.1:0-21097 GCA_038091455.1 Leccinum uliginosum | reverse complement strand
CCCTCTTCTCTTCCACGACAGGCGCACCAGCAGCCGAACTTTCGGACGGGAGACGAGACCGCGTGCCATTGACGACAGATTGGTCGCCGTTTGTACCGAATATTTTGCCCAGCCCAAACTTGTCCACCGACAAACCTTTTCGGTGACGACTTGACCCAGAACCCGTCGAACCAGTAGCAGTGGTGAAGGACTTTGAATAATTGTCCTCCGCATTTGCTGTAGGAGTGGCCGGGGAAATAGCCACCAAAGGAGTCTGGGGCTGGTTGTCGCGCAGGGCGGTGGTAGGAGTGAGGTGTGTTGTATCGACACGGAAAGGGTTTGGGATGGAAGGAACAGCGGGGAGTGGTTTTGGTGTCGACGTCTCAGCGTCATTGGAGGGCATCGCAGAGGTTGCTGTCTCTGCTGGTGCGCGGGGGGTGGAATGAGATCCGGACACGGCATGATTAAAGTCAGGACGAGCAGACGAGTCTGCTCTGGGTGTTTTGCCATGACTGGGTCCAGTGACCTGTTCCTGCGATTGAGGATCGCCAGGATACTCCACTTGGATGGTGTGCCGGAAACCACCGGTGGCTTTCTTCTTTCCTGTTTCTGGAGGCGATTTGGCGGAGCCATTAGGAAGAAGAGAAGAATCGACAACTGAGATCTCAGGTGTGAGGGACGGTCCTTCATCCACTACCGAGATGGTGACAGGAATATTAACGGTGCTTGATGGTGCGAATGGATCGTCGTCGGTGGTACCGGTAGAAGTAGCAGGAGTGACAGCCAGGGAAACAGCGTTGCGAGAGTGGGGTACTGCAGAAGGCGGTGACGAGTATATCGACTGATCGACGGAGGTCTCGTAGAGGTATTCTGGTTGACCAGCGGGTAAATTGTCTCTATAGGAATGACTCCTTGAATTGGAAGAAGTCGCGGCATTGAGCATGCCGTCGACGCGGGCACTTTGACTACGTGCGACTCTGCTGGGCTCCGATTGAACGGCAGTTGTTTGGCGCATCTGCCTCTGATAAGCCAATCTCTTCATCTGGTGTTGCTCCATAGCGGCGTGCTCAAGATCATCGACGCCCTTGGAGAAGATATGCACGTAAGTCGACAGCCAAGAATGCGCCATGATTGAGCGCAAGTCTGCACGGCGAGTGGGGTCGGGGACGAGCATCATGGATAGAAGGTCTCTGGCTTCCGCAGAAACGTAGTCGGGGAAAGAGAGGGGGGTATTAACAATATACTTGTACAAGAGATTGATGTTGTCACCATCAGGGTTAGCAGGGTCGTCGTCAAAGGGGAGATAGCCTGCGAGCATGGCATAGAGGATGACGCCACAGGACCAGATATCGACAGCAGAACCGACGTAGAGGCCTTCAGAGATGACTAGTTCTGGGGCAGCATAGCAGGGAGAGCCGCAGCTGGTCTGCATGAGATCGTCGGTACGATGTTCGAAGCGGTTAGCAAATCCGAAATCCGTGATTATAACATTACGGTTGCGGTCGAGGAGCAAGTTTTCGAGTTTGAGATCACGATGGACGATTTTCTTTTGATGGATGTACCAGACACCTGAGATGAGCTGAGAAAAGAGTTTCGCAGCATCCTTCTCCTTGAGATAGCGGTGGGCCAAAATGTGATCAAAGAGCTCGCCACCGGAGGCGTACTCGAGAATGATGCCAATGTATTTGTCTGTCTCGATGACATCGTACAACCTGACGATGTTGGGGTGCTTCAAAGTCTAAACACAAGTCAACATCATGTCCATCGTTGAAGAGAAAATAATGCTCACCCGGAGAACCTCGATCTCACGCTCGACCTTGGACATCCGGACTGAGCTGTCGATGTTGCCGCGCCGTATCAACTTTACGGCCACTTCTTCACCCCACTGGCTATGCAGTCCAAGCTTGACTTTGCCGAACTCGCCTTCTCCCACCGTCTGCAGGAGCAGATAAGGACCAAACTTGGGGATGGTCCTCCTGGGGTGTGCCGCCGCGTAAGCTACGGCGGCGGGGTGGGAGTAGACGTCACGGTATCCGGGTTGATCATCGGTCGCTTGCTGTTGATGCTGGGGGGAGACGACCTGGTGGGAAGCCCTTTGTCTTCTGGATGATGAAGACTGATGATTTGTGACGGGCGATGGTTGGGCTGAGACGGATATGGGACGAGAAGAGCCATGGTGTCGCGAAGAACCGGAGTAGGAGGCGTCTGGGATTTGGAGATTGCTCATTGAAGTCTGGCGAGGAATTCCTCTGAGACTAGAGAGAGAGAGATGTTTGGTTCAAAAGGGCACAAACAGTTTCGACCGAACGTAACGAGTCCACTTTTAGATGGAAAAAAACAAACGCGTCCGCGTGGGATCAAACAACACAAAAAAAAGAAAAAAAGAAAAAGTCTCCTTTCCTAACGAGCTCAACACTTACTCAGCGTTGCCAGCAATGTTCGAGCACTTTTTTTTTTTTTTTTTTTGGAATATTTCAGAGTCCGAATGACCGCGAACCATGTCCCACCGGAAGCGATGGAGCCGAGCCGATTGGTGCGCGTAATACGTGCAAGGTTACATTACTTACAAGATTCAGGACCTTAACTTTTAGACATGAAGCTCCACTTTTCCAGCGCCCAGAATTGCTTCTTGCAGCTCTTTCTCTGCCAAAGCTGGCTCCACCCATTCCTTGATGAACCTGTCCACTTGCTCCGGTGCTCTCCCGATGAATGTTTGTGGATCCAGCAGTTCATCCAGTTCCCCCTTGATAGAGTCAAAGTAGCTATCCCCTCGGACACGTTCGATGAGATCGTTCTCTAGTCCCAGGTTCTTGACCTGGTGCGCGGCGCCGTGGGAGAGGACCTTAAATCACGGAAGCGATGAACGTAGCGAGAATTAATCGTTTGGCATCACATCACCTCGTGACAGCAAAACTCAACTCACTCTGATCTTCTCGTGCGCTTCCTGCCTATCACCTCCCTTTTTGACCATCGCCATGATCAGGTTTTCGGTTGCCATGAATGGAAGCTCTTGCGAAATCCGCCGCGCAATGACCTTGGGATATACCACCAGCCCTTCAGACACATTTCGTAAAGTCGACAAGACGATGTCTGCAGTTAGAAACGCTTCTGGGAGTGTCACTCGACGATTCGCGCTATACTCCCTTCAGTCTTATCGTGATTCATTTCCCGGATAAAAACATCACCTGTCATCCAACGTCCGCTCAAACCACTGTACGCTAGACGTCATCAACGCATTTTGATGCAACACCATCAGGTGCCGCGACAAGCTGCATACACGCTCAGACCGCATTGGGTTCCGCTTGTAGGCCATCGCGGAGGAACCTATCTGAGTCGACTCGAACGGCTCCTCTACTTCCTGTAATAGGCTTCATGTCAGCGGAGAATACAATCTCGCAACGTACTGACTTTGAGATTAGCCAACAGTCTCAAGTCAGTGGCAAGTTTGTGGGCCGTAGCACCCAGCGACGCGAGGGGAGCCAAGACATCGACGTCGATCTTTCGCGAATAAGTCTGAGAGGTGACAGGGTACGCGTACTCAAACCCGCTGAGCCGCGTTACGAGTTTATCTAGCTCCTCTACTTTACCGTGGTCTCCGTCAAACAAAGAGAGGAAGCTCGCTTGAGTCCCCGTCGTTCCTTTGACACCACGGAATCCGAGGTCATCTCGTGCACGCTTGATATTTCTTAGATCCCATAAAAGTTCCTGAAACGCCATCGAAACATGGTTAGGTGAGTCATTCTTCTCAAAGACCGTGGATAGGGTGGCACCTGAATCCACAGAGTCGCCCGTTTGCCGACTGTGGTAAGCTGTGCAGGCTGGAAATGTGTAAAGCCAAGAGTCGGAAGGTCCCTGTATTGAGCCGCGAACGCCGAAAGACGAGAGATTAGGACGGCAAGAGATTTCAGGAGATAGCTAAGACCGGTGCGAATGAAAATCAAATCCGCATTACTGATCCCCGGATTCAACCGGTGAGTCACTGCCGAAATCAGAGTAACCACACGCACTCTGTCACATAACAGGAGGTGGCGCCCAGGCTGCAGGAAACACAGACACGTGCGTGGTTATCACCGTGAAACGTTCGAATACGATGGAGACTGTACTGGATAATGCCTGCCGCAGCCGGTGCAACTTGGCCAAATGTGTGGACATGCGCCATAACATCGTGACGACGTTTTTTCTCCTCTTTCGCAGCGATAGTGAATTGTTCGGGCGTCAGATGCTAGATCACCGAGCTCAAAAAGTGTATCGGGAGTCCAACGGATTCCATACGAGATTCGCCTTCATCTGCTCGATAGCTTCATCACTGATCGAGAGTCCGAGTTGCTTTTCTGCAATGGCGAGGTTGAGCCATAATTCTCTCCACGTTTTGAAGCGGTTCTGCGAAAAGCTGTGAATCATAGAGTCGCCTTCACTTCCATGTCACTCGCCGCCGAGGAAAACAAGTAGGACATCTCTTTGCTAGCATAGCGGCTGTTCCATGGATTAAATACGATCAAAAACAAGATACAGTGAATTTCTGACCTTGAGAGCGGTGTTTGGTACGTTTCTAGAGCCTCCATATCCATTATGCAGGTAGGGTAATGGAAAAAAAAAAGTTTGTGATGACGGCTGTAATCGGATTAGATCTGATATATGACATTGGTCATACCAAATCGAAGTTTTGTATTACGTAATAAAACCCAGCGTATAGTTCGCAAGTTCAAGTTGCAACTCATCCCGAGACTGCAACTGGAATTTCAAGATATCTAGTAAAGCAACAATCCGCGAAAACGGAATCTGTAACATCTCTCACTGCTTTGCATGCACGCCACCGCACGGTCACCAAAGGTAAGAAGTCTCGTGTTCATCCATCCATAGAACAAACGAGCCACAGCTTTGAAGAACTGGTCTAGGTTAGCAATCTACGCCGACCGGGGCGCCATCGTACTTAATAAACCACCATACCTCATTTGTCAAGGGTCCGACGCTCAGGGTAGAGAAGTATGTGGATACCCCGTTGGCACGCGAACCCGTGCTTAAATCACATTTCATATGCAGGAACAAACGATCAGGGAGAGAAATGTGGATAAATTCAACGACCTATTGTCAGGTGAGTGTTTGTATTCTGCCATTTCGACCGGCTGTGATCCTGCCTTCTAGATCTGAAGGACCACTTTCATTTGGACAAAGTACCTCACACTGTTCATCGCCTCGACAAGGTCCGTACCCTGTTTGCACCACCCAGGCTGCTACGTTAGAGTAATATCGAATCATAGGCCACCACTGGAGCTCTCGTGCTCGCTAAAAACCTCACCGCTGCAAGACAATTGTCACAGCAGTTTCAGAATAGAAGCATCGGAAAAACGTATCTGGCACTCGTGAGGGGTGGCGAAAAATCTTTTCAAGCCCGGAGCGGCGAAATCAGGGATGCTATTGAGGCGGACGGTGGACATGTGTCTATTAGCCAAAGTTGCAATGCCAAGTTTGCGGCCACGGATTGGGAACTCTTGGCTTCTTCCGTTGGTTTATTCATTCGTATACTCCACTTCATATCTGCTAAGACACGTGGTCAGCCCACAGCACCGTTGTCTTTACTCAAACTAACACTCCACACTGGATTGAAACACCAGCTTCGTGTTCACCTCGCTCATTCGTTACACAGTATGTCGCTCTTGTCCGATGTCTTCAGCATCCTGAGCACGGTATTGACGATGTCCAAGCACCTATTCTTGGCGATCCAGTATACTCTCGCAGCTCAATCTCCGACAAGATTGCCCGCACTATCAGAGTTCCGGAAAATAGGATGTTTCTGCACGCTTCCCGTCTATGCTTTTCCGTGAGCTTGGCTAGCAGTCGTCTTTGCCCGCTCACACCCGTTGATCTGCTTTGTTTCTCCTCCAGCGGTTCAAGAAAACTGGCCCCAACAAACATTTTCGACTGGAAGTGGCGGCAGCCCTTCCAAGCGACTTTGTGGCGCTCTGCAAAGATGCAGGTATCCCGTTGAGTAAATGGGACATAACCGGTGGACTGTTCGTTGACGGTGAACCTGCCGGCCCTGACATCCCGGGCCTCGACGGCAAGTGGCTAAAGCCAAGCCACCACCGCATATGATCCGCTGACCCACTGGGATTCGCCGTCACTCTCACAAACTTAGACGTTACATCATTGCTTATCTATTTCAGGGACTTGGGACAAGGTACCGGCAACGTGTTCTTGTTTCCACAGACTCGTTCATTTGCCGTTGCATGCTATAATGATGACTGCTGCTACCGAACCTTGTTAGTCAAGGTTCCAGCCCCGCCACTTAACGGGGCTCCTCGTGTTTACATCGTTGGCTCACGGCGACCTAAGTACTAAACTACGGTGCGGACGAGGGCCTGATCACCATCAGGTTTGGATCAGACCGCGTGCCCTTCGACGGTCCTCACAATGTCAGATGTACATCAAAGGTGGGGTAAAGAAAGCAAAGAGATCAATAAGTATGCTGGTCAGCGTCTGTTATAAATGGCTACGTCGACCAGCGACATAGTCTTGTCGTGGTCAACGGGTGTAACAATCTCTATATCCACTACCTTCATTGGAAGGTTGCAGCTCGAATCGGTGGGTGGTGACCTGGCGGAGCTTGTGCTTGTCCAGAGAGCTGGATTTGTCCTTCTTGTTGTGCTTTGAGAAGATTACCGACCCCTACGGCGATTGCTCCCACAGCCTGGGCTACGCCAGAAGCCAAAACCGTACCCCCGCTGAGAGCGGGAATTGCAGGTAACGTTCCTGCGGTGATGAGCACGGCACTAATTGTCGATATTGCTCTAGGGTGCTCCGCAGTGAGGAAGTTGAGTGCCTGGCACGCGTTCAGCAGCCAGGTAGGGACGTTGGAAACAGTGGTGACAGCTAAAGGAAGCCGAGTCTATCAGAATGACGATCCGGACGAGCAGGGTCGCATTGACGAACCTTGGCTGTCTGTCGCAGGCTGCGCCATAACGGGAAGTGGGGGTAGGGGCGCCGGCGTAGCGACCGTTGACGTCGTAACCGCGGGTCCCATGGTGTTGGCACGTTGTGGAGGATGACGAGATCTGAAGGCCGTCGCTGCTGCGTGGATCGCGGTTTCGGAGAGTGCCTTGACGGGGTTCGGCCGAGGATCCTTGGGCGGAGGGCTGGGTATCACCTCCGCCCTTGTCACCTCGACGATTTCCTCCTTCGCATTCTTGTCTTTCTTCCAGCGCGTTAGCCAACTCCCCGAAGATCTGCGCTCGACCGTGACGGACGTGGTGGCAGTGTGATCTATCTCCCCTAAACATAGGGGGTTAGTGGGATCCGTCGCTCCGAAGAATGAACTCGAAATGGCTGCATACATCCCATATTCTTCATCGCTATTCTAAACTTTTTCCAGCTCCAACGGTACTTGCCCCCGTGGATCTGAGCCAGGACGTTCTTCAATTCCAGAAGGCGGACTTTCGCCTTGGGTCCCATGTAATGTTGGGCGACCTTGTGCCAGTACTCCTCTGGCACCTTGCGTTCAACGCAGCCCGCCTTAATTTGGTCAAGCCAGTCGTCGACGGACATGTCCTTCTTCGACTCGCCATAAAACATGGGTGGTTTATTCCAGGCTTCGAAGATGGGGTTGAGATCGAATTCCTTGATCTTGAACGCCTCCAGCATTGCGGGTAAACGAAGAGTGAAGAGGATAGTAAGAGTTTGAACGGTAGAGCAAACGGGTAGTTGGTGGACGCCCTGAAAGCGGCAGGGCTTATAAGTGAGCCGCGTGCCAACCTTGCGGCCGCAAGGGCTTCTTCCGGGGTAACAAGTGCGAGCTGAGTTAGTGCTGGACCCCTGAAAGCCCTGCGCGATCCACATCCGAAATGGGGTACTGATGTGTTTTATTACGCTAGGGCGAACGTTCCCATGTTGTGAGGTGATAATGCTACACTTACCGAACAGCAGTACCACAGCCAAGCCTTGGTGAGGCTCGCAAGCGAACAGTTCCGTCGTAGCTGTCTTACTTGTAAACAGTGAATGAATGAGTGAGGAACGTCAAATCAGGCAAAATAGTTCGCACGGCCCGGGGTCTTCATTGAACCTCTTTTCCAATGCGGGGCCTATCCGCAATCACTGGACGATTTGAGGACAGATTAATGCGCGGAAGGGGGGCCGACTGGGGTCTTGTGCATGCACGAAACATCGGATGATCGGGAACTCCCAATTCACGTTCTAGAATCTGGAAGATGTGAAGGTGAAGGTGGGTGGCAAGGACAACACGAGGCCGGAGCACTGCATTGCATACCGAATAATCGAATTTGGGCTGTAGCACCGTCCGCTAGTATGGCACGATGGAGGTCGACACGTTCATTTTGCGGCGGGCCCTTGCACGCACTTTCCTCGATACCAGAGGCTGAGCAGCGGCTTCGTATCGACCGTGTTCCAGCAAAACTGGAAACATCCGTCGACCACCAGGACAGTTCGAATCATTGACCGCACGCAGCAGTCACTTTGGTTACAAGGAATGACCCTTCATTTTAATGAAATGCAAGTGGCAAATTAGGGTTCGAAGAACCATCGATTTGATCGAAGGGAATCACTTCAACCACCTTTGTCAGCTTTAACAGTCTATTACTGAGCGAACCATAAAAACGCACTGGGTGCCGCATCAAGCCTGCCGAACGCGCTGGCACCATTACACACCTTATGCTGCATCCGGATGCGGTCTACCATCGGATTGTGGCATAGATGAACGACTAAATTGAACAATCCTCTGCTTCCATCTGTGTTAGAACGTTCACCCGAGTGAGGTGGATTAGTTTGCATTCCAGAGGTGCTTATCCTAGGAGGAAATCTCGAAGACGTGGTCAACAACGAATCGGCAACTTGCAGCCCGGCAATGGCACCGCTCTGATCCACTCGCCCTCAACAGAGATGTGGCGCGTCAGTCGCAATCGCAATAGTCGCTTAAAACGTTTTTTTCAGCCAAGTAACAGGGCATGGGGTCGACGTACGTTCATGGGACGGTCTATGTTTCCGTCGACGGCGAATCCGAGTTCGTGCGTTGACCAATGACACCTTGTCGCACCAGGAGGATGACGAATGTCCTGACTTTGAATTGCGAACGAGGTTGGGGCGTTGTCGAGGCCACCAGCCACAAAACACAAAGCGGGAGAGACAAGAAAGCCATGCATGGAACCTCGTCGTGAAGTCCCCGTATTTAAAGGGCGTGGACTTAGGGTGAAGTCGTCCGCAAGGTCTTGTTCCACAAACACGACTTGTAAAATACTCGAGGTCATCGAGGAGAAGCAGCATGGAGCTGCGGAGCATGGTGAACAATGAGGAATCGTGATGGAGAAGTCATAACTTGACCATGAGCCGCGTAGTCGAGTCACTGGATGTTCGAACTGGCTTGACCTAGTTCGTACTGGACTTACTACAGTCATTAGCAGATCGATGAATACTGGCAAATTCGTTCGTATACTCGTCAACTTGGCAATGTATGATTGTGAGTTCGCAAGGTTCGCCTGGGAGCGCTTCGCAGGTGACGCGATATATCTTGGCGTTTGATTTGGGAAACGCAGATTACATACCTCAAGCCTCAGGCTGGGCCAACTCAGTCACTGGGCCACAACACTTGAGGCGTGACACTGCCTCAAACTGAGCTTTTGAACCTCATTAGCTTCACTCCCAGTCCTTCCTTCCGTGCATGTTGCAACGCTAGACCCATTGAAACATCAGGGTGACTCGGAGGTCTTTGGAAGTGCGTGCATACATACATCGTCACCTGCGTCACTGAACCTACCAGGGCCCCATTGGCAGCTGTGCAGTGCAACTCGGAAAGTCACCCACCACAACTTGGGGCATGCAAGTGGTGAGTGACGACCGGTGAAGGAAAAGCCAGTTCTGCTCCGAGCGTATTGGCAAAAGCCCGGGGCCGTCGGAAAATAGGACTGACTTTGAATCGGAGTCTCGGACGACGTCACTGATCAAAAGGTTGTTTGTCGCGCGCATGAGTCAGTCGACGATGAGTCGAGGAGATCCTGCCGGTCGCATGATGTGACTAGCGTGGAAAGCCTTCCGTCAAGTTCCGACGTTTGCGCCGCGCTCTTGTTCCCCGCTCAGACGACAGCGTATTATTCAATCATCATGGCACTCTGACATATGCCGATGATCATCTAACATTTCTATACTTGATCATTGATGGTTGCGCTAGAAATTGTTACTGTCGGCTAAGGGCTTCTCGTTATAAAAGTACGTAGGTGAATGTCTCACCGCCAGTCCTCGCACGTCCTCCAGAATGCGATTCATTGTGATATCCATATTTGCAGCCACTGGCAGGCTGGTTGCTCTGGCCATTGCAAAACCTATACCAAACTGGAAGGCGGGTAGCATGGCCATACCGCTCTCCAGGAACCCTTCCTATATGAACTCGAACCATAGCATTGATCTCGACGCAATCAGCTCTCATGGCATATCAGTTAGAGAGTAAGTACGTGGAATGAACCGTTACATCCGATGGTTTGCTCAGGCATATATCAGGAAGTTCCTTAGTGGCCTAGACAATTACGAGGTGAACACGGGGACGATGCATCCTTTCGCTGTGAGGCGGAGCCAGTCCGGACTCGGAACGCGTGGCGCTAGTGTCTCGCTGACAAGTTATCAAAATCTTGTTTGGAGTGGCGAGATTTCGATTGGCACTCCTCGCAGGACCTTGAAGGGTAAATATCCTTTGAATCATTCTGATATATATTTACGCTGATGCACGTCACAGTCCAGATTGACACTGGTTCAGCGTAGGTACTTTCAACTAGTTCATACGTTTTTGTTCAAGTCAACACAGCGATTTGTGGGTGCTGGAGACCGGCTGTGATGGGATTTCTGGAGATCGCGACCTCTGGGATCCCATTTCATCCAAATCTGCTGAGTACCTGGATCAGTCATTTCGAATCCAATATGGAGATGGATCCATCGTCGAAGGTGATCAATTTACTGATAATGTTACAATCGCTGGATTGACTGTATGTTTTGTATTGGTCAAGAGTATGACCATCGAATTCTGACGCCAAGCTAGGCAGACGTTCAGACCTTTGGTTCTGTAACATCGTACACTTCTCAGTTACAGGATAATGGACATTCAGACGGTTTGTTGGGATTGGCGTTCCCTTCCGTCTCGAAATATCCTGCTGATCCGTTGTTTGAGTCGCTGGTCAAACAAAATAGCCAAATCAATCCGACATTCTCATTGAAACTTTCTTCTTTGGGGGCCGAGATGTACGTCGGTGGAGCAAACAGTATGATGTACAGTGGCGACATCACGTATACACCTGTAACAGTTTCTGTGAGTCAAAATGGTAGACGGGAGTGGATGTCGCTGATGTTGGAATTTATATAGGGATTCTGGCAGGTGTCCATGGATGATGTTCGCGTTAATGGTCATACAATCATAAAAAATGTACCTGCTGTTCTCGACACTGGTTCAAACTACATCTACGGAGATTGGAATCGCGTTTCAGAGTTGTACAGTCACCTTGACGGTGCCCGAGTCAAGGAACGTGGAGGCTTTGGTTTCTATTATCGTAAGTTCCGATTGCGTTCGGTACTTTGTTTTTAACGACAATCTGCAGTTCCGTGCAACTCTTTCCCAACACTGAGCCTTACCTTTGGTGGCAAGACGTTTGAAATCCCTCCCGAAGTACTCAGACTTAACCCACTGAAGGAAGGTTCTCCCAATTGTTATAGCGCCCTTGTCGCCGAGCGCCAGGCTGTCGGTGAGATTTCATGACTTGTCGTTTCCTGAACCCCCATTTTTCGGCACTAGATGGACTCGTTCTGACTATATGGCGTAGCATTTTGGGCCATTGGGGTCCCTTTCCTGCAGGTCGTATACAGCGTATTCGATTACGCTGATTTACGGGTCGGGTTTGCGAACCTCGCATGAATGATCGCGAATGTCCCCGGTACACTGTATGTTTATTCATTCTGATCATTTAATAGGGGAGTTCATGGTAAAAACATCGGAGGGGTTTGACCGCCGCCCTTCCAAACTACCGACTGTAATAGACGGCGGGAGTAGGCTGAAGAGAGCTGTAGCGCGACTCTCTGAGAGGTTGGTGGTACGGACCAGCGGGGCCGTCGAGCTCCTTGAAAATGCCCAGGCGGGAGTCCATGGCAGCAACAACGCCATCGTCGTTGTTCGGAGCGCCCTTCTCGGGGACCCGGCCCTCCTCAGCCTTTGTCATCCAACCGATCGCTCTTATCTTCTGCTTCCCCCCACTCAAACTCCGGTTTTCGTTACCATTGGTGGACTTGACACTCGTCTACATGTCTTTTTCGTAATATTTAGCATGACTAAAGATACCCTGCATCTTCTTGACTGCACCGGGCCGAATGCATCGTAGACGTTTTCAAATAATTACGTGCTCATTTTCGAGGCCACCCGTGGCAAAGACTCAAATTTAAATGGTGCCATCTGTCCATGATTCTATGTGACTAAGTACACAAGCGGGTAATGCTAGCCATAATTGCCGCATGATCACCGCATCATGATCTGGCGATAACTTACACATACATTCTAAAGAAAAATGACGCATATACGACTCAATGTCTCTACTCAATGCAAACTATAATGTCTCGGGTAGCGATCAGACACCCCTTTTTACAAACGGAGTAGGTGTGCAAGTCGAGGTCGAGGTAGGAACGTACGGTCCAGCCGTCGACCTGGGAGGAGGTAGGGCCCAAGTTTCACTCGGGTTGTCGTATGGGCAAAGGTTCCGCGTGGTGTCTATCAGGTCGGTTGAGTACTCGCAGCTAGCACAGATACGATGGCGAAAACAAGGATGGACTCACTGAACAACGGCTGATTGGCGGAAATACTGGCGTAGTCCTCGACAAAGACGATTGCCATCCCCCTGCCAGTGAGTGTCATCAGAGGTGTCTTTGCTCAGCAAGACGAAAACTCACGTGTAGAGGTGGAATTCGATGTGGCTGGAATAGCGTGTTATGGGAACTCGACGATCTGGAACAAGAGATTATCCACTCACCAATGAAGAATCCACGGCCCGGGATTATCAGTGATGAATCGGATTGTCACGTTGTCTGTGCTGTCGCTATCCCCCGTGCTGAGAGTGTCCCTCATGACAGGCAAGTCATAGTTTCGGAATTCGCTGTCAGCGCTCTTGATAACTGCGAAGTGGTGCTGTTGCAAGTTTCAGACGGGAACGGACATCACGGTAACACGATACGCTTACTCCATGCAAGTGGAACGGATGCTAGAGTCGGAAAGAATTCAGATAATGGTTCCCATACATCACAGTTGGCGTACTCACTGGACGACCTGACGTGTCATCAACGTGAAAGGTAACCTCGACCACCTTGTCCCTAGGCAGATAATAGAGGGATCCAGTGGGATCGATATCCCCCCTCATAGCTCCGCTCATTATCTGCAGCAAAACAGGAACACTAGGTGATGTGTATTGCGTGTCGTTAATCATGAAGTTGTAGTTGTCGTTATTTTTGGACAACATCAATTCGACCTTGACGTCGGGTTCGGGTGCAAGAAGGCGAGCTGGAGGTGCCCACAGAGCACGTAGGAGTGTCTCGTTCAGAGGGTTGTTCGTCACGTTGGTGGTCTCGGGGTCCACGTTTGGCGCGCCAGTGTACCTCAATATAGCGGTCGAAGTCGCATTCATCTGTGTGGACGGGTCAGGAGTTGAGCGTATCCAGTAGTTATCGACTGGTTGGTCAGCGTTGAGGATGAACGAGTAACGCTGCGCCGCAAAAATCTGGATAGAGTCGACGGTGTAAGGTTCAACGTATTCTCCATCGACTTCTATGACTGTCATGGTGTGGTTATCGATGGAGACGTTGTAAAATTGTTTGCAAGCCATGTTCAGAAGGCGGAAGCGGTAACGCTTGTTCTCTTCAACCGTGTAAGTAGTGGGCGGTGGACATTCCAGGCCATCGTAACATCCGTTCCCATTGATGAGGAGCGAATCAGGAAAGACTTGTCGGGGCGTATCGGGTGAGGGATAATGATACCTGGGTAGCGAGGAATGAATGCAAGCGTTAAACTTGCGTGCGAACACGTACCAATCTATTAAGGAGATAATCGTAGAATCTGTGGTGGATTAAGTAAACCTCATAGAACGGTGTATTACCCACTAACCGTCATCAAAGTCATACATATTCATATAGGGATCCTCAGGATCACGGATGATGAAAGCTCCGCGGAGACCATCACAATATTGTATTGCATAGTGGGAATGATACCAGTACGTGCCAACCTGGTTGTAAGCAGTGAAATTGTACAGGAATGACTCCTGGGGGGCGATTGGACACTGAGTAACATAGGCGGTTCCATCCATCTGGTTGGAGTGGAGTTGAGAGATACCGTGCCAATGCTGAGAACAGTGGTATCAGTACGAGACGTGCAGTTAGAGCATGGACACTTACAATCGTCGTTCCAGTGAACATGGTCGTGTCGGTTAGGTCGTTCGTGACATTAATAAAGAATCTGTCGCCCTTCGTAACACACACGTTACGTCTGAACGATGCGGACAAAAGAAGAACCGACCTTGTACCCGGAGATGACGGGGCCTGGGAGGGTAGGCTCCTCACCTTGGTTCCCCGCAAGGACAGCACTTTCGGAAGAGTGTCAATATGATGTTGCGCTCCCGAACAATATACGCCTACACTCTTGGAAAGCCATCTGGAGCGACACAACGGTTGGCAACAGTGAGATTAACAAAGACGTTTTGGCCAGTGAGACCATCAATTGAGAGCGATGCAACCAGGGCTTCTTCGCCGAACCAAGACACGGCGAGAAGAATGATCCAGGGTACGATCCATGGGTCCATTGGGAGAAAAGATGGCTGAACTGACAGGGTGCGGTCTCATTTATGTCTTCCTCAAGGATCCTGTGCTAAATAAATGTCAGCAAAGCACGTAAAGCCAGCACTAGAATGAAGGTTATGGTCGGATCGAACGTAAGGCGTGCGTATCGTTTGCCGAGCATCATGTACTATTGTTAAATAGAACACCACATCGGTGGGAGTGAATCTGCAGACGGATGTTGCGGATCGGTCCAAAAATAAGCAGCGAGCAGGTATGCGATTCCGCAGCTCTTTGGAGCTCGGCAGATCTCGGAGCCCATCTGTAGAAAGAGAGAGGACCACTCTTCATTTGATCCAGATGGCCTTCAGTATGTCATGCTGGAAGTGACCATGGAGGATTGCTGGAATGATCATAGGCAAGCAAGGAGACTTGTTCCGTTGCGAATGAGCTACCGAACTTTCGTCGATGATACCGACGGCCCGCGGCGAGGTAGCGGAGAAAATTTAAATAGTATCGGCACTGATCGGGAGCTCACAGTGGGAGCTTTGCAGCGGGCATTATCAATAATAACTGTGAATACCTGGCGTTAGAAGCTGATGGCGATTTAAAACCGAGGAAAAGCGGCGAACGGAAGTCATGATTCGTTTTGGGGGGATACGAGCGTAGTATTCTCGCCTACAGGACGTCGTATCGAATGAACCAGCACCCTGGATCCTCGGATTTCGACTAATTAGATGCCGACGTGTGAAACGAACTCCTCAATGGACAATGTCAAAAGCCCCGATTGACCATTTGTTCACATGCGTTGAATCTATGACGGGGGACCCTGATAGCGTTCGCCCTGCAGAGGCAGTGGTACGGCATGGGGGAGCATAAAGACCGCATACCTGATCACCAATTCACACTCTTGCCAAGCCCTGCAGTGTGTTCAGTTCGGTGGCCACCAAATTGGTCACCGTGTGAGTAAGTCAGGCCAAAGATTTTTGTGGCAAATAGTCTGACGAGGGTCTGACATTGATGTCGACGAGCCAACGACTGGCGGTCTTGTAGTGTAGCGGTTATCACTTGGGATTCTGATATGATATCTTCCCAAAACCCAGGTTCGAGTCCTGGCATGACCTCATGTTTTTTGCCTTTCTTCCGTCATGCAGTCCGACTCGTGCAGCATCGCCATTCGAAGGGTCTGTGATCAGGTCCTGAATGTTGACTTCGATTCGAACCGAACTTCTGCTGAACCGAACGCCTGTTCAGGTTCGCGTTCGCGAGGGGCCGTACGTCCGTGTGACTCAGGTCCTGAACGTAACCGTAATTATGTGACCTGGACCTGGGGTGTTGGCATCCACTGCATGCGACTCGGAGTGATTTACTAGTTACATGCGCGGCTGATCATCCAACCAACGAGTCCTGCCAGAAAATTGCTTCGTGCAACTTCAACTTGTTGCTGCGACGATCAAAGATTTGCTGCTAAGCTTTCTCACCCAGCTCTTTCGAAACACTGTATAAGGTATATATACCGGGAAGATAATTGCAACGCGACACGACGACGACGACGCACTAGTACTGACACGAGCTACGACGTGACAACGATTATCGATTAGTACGCATACCAGCACCGCGACGTGACGATTTGTCGACGAAACGATACAAGATCGCGCCACGCACGACGGCGCCACGACCCTTCTCCACCTCATCTCATCGCCATTTCCCTATCCCTATTGAGCACGGCGTCTAGCGACCGATATTTTTTATTTACATTATACATTCCTCGATCTTGATTCTCTCATACCGTACTACAAGTTGCCACGTGTCGGCACTTCCCGAAGACAAAACGAGAATAAGTTGAATCGTTTCCTTCCTTGTCTTCCTTCCCGTCACTCGCAGAAAGCTTGTCTGCGATCGCCAAGTACTGACACCGCGAATTTTTCTGCTATTATATGCAAACGCGACCCTCACAAAGAAAATCATCCGTCAATCTGCAAAAGTACTCGCATATCAAACCAATCACCAATCGTCAATATGGATCACCTTTGCTCAACGTTCCACAAGAGTCTCTTACCCACATCACCTCCTATCTCCCCCCGCCTTCCCTCCATAATCTTGCTCGCACCTGCCGTCGTCTCTGCGAACACGTAGACGATGATAACACTTGGCTTCGCGCCTTTCTCACCCAGTACTTCGGCATTAGTCCTGAGCATGAGCTTCAGAATCAGCGCATCTTGCTTCTCAAGAGGACAGAGAATACTTGGCGCAAAGAGTTCATACTTCGTCACAATACCTTGCGGTGCGTTGCTTTCCCTGCGATCCACAGGGTTACTTAGCTCGTCTACCAGATGCTGGGAGGGCTCTCGCAACCCGACCGTTACCCATGCTCCCCAAGACTTGTCGGTTGACGGGGCACATCTAATGTCGGGATATGGCCTCTTGACCTCATCCATTCAGTCCGGCACTATCGCTCGGTCGATCCCGCTTAATGGAAGGGTACTCAAGGGCTACATTGACGCATCCGGGGTTGGCATGCGGATCGGAAACCCCAATGTTGAACTTGCGCCTAACGTCTCGGCATGCACGATGACTTCTGATGGCGGCACTGCCCGCGTATTCTGGGGAAAGCGCAACGGCGAGGTGGCGCTCACAATCGCGATTCGTGTCATGGACTTGCGCGCGTCATTCAAGTTCATTCAGTGCAGCGTTGATGAACAGCACGAGGGCCCTGTACAACACCTCGTCCCTGACTTGCATTCGAACACGTTGTTGTCTGCTGGCGTCGATGGGCGTATCAAGCTGTGGGACTCCAAGACGCTACAGCTCCTCTGGTCCACTAATCAGCAACGACTGTCTCTCGTCACAGATCCGTTCATCAGCATTGCGGGCTGCCTTAGCGATGGTTTCGTAGCTGGTGCGCTAAAGAGTGGAGACATCGTTCTCTATGACCTGCACGACTTGGAGACCTCCATCGATGGACCTCGCGTTCGCTCAGATCACCAGATCCGGATACCTTCTCTCACACATCGTGATTGGCCTCACCTGACCAATAGGAATGATACGTTGCCAGAACAACAGATTGCCAAAATGTGGTTGTACCACACTGGGGAATCGACGGTGTCACTATTTGTCCAGTATACCAATCACCCGCAGTGCTACCGCGTTCATGCTAACATTCAAACCCGTGACCTGACGATCACCCCTTTTGGCGATGGTTCCTTCGGCAATGTCTCCGTGGTAGAACCTATCATCTCACCTAATCCCTGTGACTGTAACATGGTCATCGTCAGTGATCTACTCGGTTTTGTCAGCATCTACGATGTTGATGCTCCTCCTCAAACCACTGTGCTGCCTGTCCACAGATTCGAGGCGCACACAGATGCGGCTGTGACGGCAATTTCATGGAACCCCATCGTTTTTGCTACTGGTTCCGCTCGTGGAACCACTGTGGTGTGGGATTCCCTCACATTGGAGCCGGTGCGCTACTTTACCAGCCCCTCGCCTCGTCCATCTCCTGGACACGATTGGCCAGTCGTCAATCGAATCTTAGTGGACGAGGAGCTAGTGGTCATCATCGTTGGAAATCGCGTGATGACGTGGAAAGTTGGATCGGTCAAGGACCGCGGGTGTCATCACCAGAAGCACAGACATGCAAACACCAAGAGACCCATCAGAAGCAAGGGACACGGCAAGTCTGCTTTGGTATGGTTTCTGAGTCGCATCCTGATCCGCGTTGCAGAACAGTACGAAATGCACAAAGATATCGTCGAGTCTTACAAGGAGCTCGAGTACGAGAGAGCCCACGCGCAGCGCGTATATGGCCGCGAGCGTGAGCAAAGATCCACTCTGGATACGCTTGGTCTATCGGAGTTGGAAGCTGTCGAATATGTTCTGATGGTCTCACGCGAAGAGGAGGAAGCGCGTCAGCAGAGACCGGACATCGATGAAGGAGTGTTCGAGGGCGAATTTGATGACGAGCCTAGTACATCTCGGGTCAGGTCTGTTCCTTCTGTGCCACTGTCACGCCATTCGCCCTCGAGTGCAAGTGTCCGCCAACGCCCGCGCATCACGCCGCCGACTTCAAACGAGAAAGTGCAGGTTACGCCGCCTTTCGCGCCTGAGCCGATGGAAGCAGGCACGAGCGTCAGTCCTCTTAGGTCGTTGACGATCGGTTCACCGCAGCCGAGCCCCATCACGATGCGTAGTGTATCGTCGTCCTCTTTGGATGATTTTCCAGCCGTCACCTCCAGTTTATCTCTGACGTCGAGTCCCAGACGAGGGACGCCTGCAAGTCCCGAGCAGCCCCGTTCGGCGTGGAGTATGCCGTTGAAATCTATTTCTCCTTCGCCTGGTTCGTCGTCACCCAGTACTACCGCTCCGGTTATTGCTAGCTCGCACCCCCCGAACATGTCGCTCTTATCTGCGGATATCGCTCGGCACAGGGAAGTGGGTCCAGCTGTGGAGGAGATGGACGACGATTTGCGGCTTGCGATAGAACTGAGCCTTGCCGAGGCGCGAAGTAGAGGCGAGAGTGTATGAGCGAGATATGGGTAACGTATATACGTCTTTAGAGCATACCCCCTCTTTCTTCTTCTCATAGATCTTATTGATGCGTTTTGAACTCGATGGGTCTGGACCGGAAGTGTGGATACATAAAATAATTACACGGTCCTCCGATCAGTCATGACACGGACGATACACCCCGTCCCTGCGATCTCTGTCAACTATGCAACTCGATTCAGCACCCAGCACGCGACAAGAAAACACAGATGGAAGAGCCCATACAATCCGCACCTTTTCATGCCATCCTAGCAACACGCTCCCGCTGACGTCGCCCCATCCAGGCATGCCCATCCCCTTGTAGATGTACTTCATCAGCGTGTCTTGTTCGTCTTGGGAGAGCGATCGGAGGACGTTGGGGACGTCCGTCGCTTTGGTGCTGTTCAGGACGGAGACGAGGGTCTGAAGAGTCAAATTCTATGAACGGGAGTAACGTCCGAGGGGGTGTGATAGAGGTGAAATTGTCTGAGCATGGAAAAAATAGATAAACCGGAACCAACGGACCTTGGCTTCCTCGACGTTCGGTCCATACGGCGGGCTATCCAGTACGACGTTGAGAGCGCCAGTGATATCGCCCCTACGTTTGTCACAAGTATCGTTCAGTACCCTGTCCGGACCCAAAAGTATGAAAGAAGACCGTTCCGACGGACTTGTTCAAGGCGCTGCGCACGGCGAGCTGTTTTTGCTTCGCATCGCTCAGAATTTGGGCGGGATCGCGTGGATCGGGGTCGTAAAGTTCTGTTTCTTGGAGGACGTCTTCGTCGTACGCGTCAACGTCGATCTTGCGGAAGGACTCCATCACGTCCGAGAACGAAGAAGGGATCGTGTCCTTGCTTAGGTAATTACTTAAATTGACTACTACTGGGTACTAGTACTTACTAGATCTCGCTGCCGCTTTAATTTGCATACAATATCGCTCAACGACTACTATGGAGAGATACGGAACAGAAGTATCTGCTGAAAGAACTGCGAGAAATAACACAACCACTAATTTCAACTGGAATGTCCTTGAAAATCTTATCTATTAAGTTGATCCTCAACTACAGTAAAAAAATAGTTCGATGATCAATAAATTCAAGGCGTATTTGGGTGCATGCGAGTCCAGAAAATCACTACGAAAGGAGGGCCAAAGAGCCACACGCTAAAAACAATCTGATGCGTCTTTGATACATGATACAGATATGATCCCAGATCATTGATACAATTTAAAGTGATGATGCAACCACCGGCATGGACGTTCACCATGGCTCTACTTTACCGGAACGCGGCTGAGCTGTTCGATGTCGTGAACCCTCGACGCGGACTGGATAGCAATGTGGGTTGTAAACTCCATGCTGTCCTCCGTTCTGTCACGGTGGTGGTTTACACACATGAGTTAATTTGTGAACCGGATCCAACCTTTACACGTACCCTGCACTCGCGGAGTCAAGAGTGAGCAGTGACCTCATCGCCCTGGACGAGATGATCGTGCTGGAACTTATTAAAATCGGACAGCCTGACGCTGATAGAAACGTTCTCGATACCTTGCAGTGAGAGCTATCACAGGGTACTCCTTGTCAGCCGTGTTATAGACACACTGTCGCAAGCCATGGACTTACCAACATTGCAACATATATACATTTGAGCTAGGCTGCCATTGAATCTATGACAACTTTTTTTTTAACTTTAAACTTACGGGTGTCACCGAGCATACCAAGAACCTGTCAATGACAATGAGGACATGATACGGAGTGTGGTGAAAAAGGACCTCAAACCATCGACGGAATGTAAATCACCCCTACCACGG
>JBBPOM010000632.1:0-21103 GCA_038091455.1 Leccinum uliginosum | reverse complement strand
GGTGGGGTGGATGGCCAGGCCAGTCAACTCGCCCTTGTGCGTCTTGATCGTGGCCTTGGGTAGGTACTCGCCAGAAGCGGTATCATGAGACCAGATTTTAGCGATCTTGTCGGCACCGGCGGAGAACAGCAAAGTAGGTTCGCCATCTCGTTCTCGCAGAGCGACATGGTTGACTTTTTTCGTGTGCCCCTTGAGAGATGCAAGCACCTTGTCCGTGGCTCTGTCATAGAGTTGGACGATCTTGTCGTTGCCACCGGTCAAGAACTGAGACGTATTGACACGCGAGATGGCGATGGAGGTCATGCCAGTGGCGGAGGAGGAATGAAGAGAGGGAATAGTATGTTTCGCGGTGAAAGTCTTGACCTCTGCAGGTGTAGCGTATCCGGCAGGCGCCTTGCGCTTCTTGCGGGTGGCGGACAGCGTCTGCTGGGTCTGGTCAATTTGGTCAACGACGTGCTTCGGAAGGGCGGCGGGGATGGCCTCCTCGGTCATTTCGACGTCCGCGCCGTTGGCCGGTGTAGGCTGCATGCCCATACTGGCCTGCACGTTAGACAGAGCCCTGTATGCGAGCGTTAGGGAGGCGGAGCGGCGAAAAAAAAAGGGCGGAGGACGTACTCTCTGGCAGCGTCGCGTTCTCGAATGAGACGGGCGACGACGCGGCTAGCGGCATCCTGGGCATAGAGGGCATAACTGAGCTCTTGACGAGTGTTGTTATACTGCTGCTTGAGGGCAAAGGTCTCGAGGACCAGCGCGTCCCACTCGTTTTGGAGGGTATGGAGGAGGGAGGGAATGGAGGTCGCGGTGGGGGGTCTCGGGGGCACGGCCTTGGGGTCTGTAAGTGGGGGGTCAGTGTATGCGGGGGAAGATGTGAAGAGGGGAAGACGGACTGGGCTTGACGGCGAGGATGTCGGACTCGTCGAGCTTTTCGCCGGTGAGAGGGTCTTTGCCGTTGTCGTTGATGTACTTGAGTATGAGACGGCGCTCGTAGACGTGTCCGGACTTTGTGGACACGACGGGGTCCTGCGGAGGTTCACCGGAGATGGCACAGAAAAACATGTCGCGCTCGTCGTCGTCGTCGTCGTTGAAGACGCGTAGTGTTTTGTTGTCGCGTGTTTGTACTGAGGATATTACTTACTTCGATGGCAGACTCGAGAAAACAACAGCTCGTCCTCGCCTTTGTCGACTTCCTCAACGAGGCCATCAGCGACGGCACCATCAAGGACGACGACAAGGAGGGCCTCGAGGTCGCCAGTGCGTTCATCGTCCTGTTTTACGACTATCTGATCGCTCACCCACCCCATCCACAGTACAATGCATCGGCGAGGCCTTTGGCATAAATCCGTCGGACCAGGCCCAGTGTGACAAGCTCAGCATCAAACCCACCAAGCTCCAGACCATATTCGACGTCTTCTGCAAGACCAGAGACAAGGTCGCATCCCCTAGCTCCACATCTGCATCTGCATCTGCATCTGCATCTCCAAAGGCTCCCTCCGCAGAGGACAAGAAGAAGGCAGAGAAGCTCAAGCAGACCGGAAACACCCACATGTCCGCCAAAAAGCACGACGCAGCCATCGAGTCGTACACAAAGGCAATCGCCCTCGACCCTACCAACACAGTCTACTTTTCCAACCGCGCCGCCGCCTACTCTAGCAAAGGAGACCATGCCTCCGCAATCAACGACGCCAAGAAGGCCATCGACATTGATCCCTCCTTTGTCAAAGCCTACTCTCGCCTCGGGTACCTCCCTCCCCCCTTCTCCCCCTGATGACGTGAATCGCTCACCCGCCTTTTCAGTCATGCCCATTACAGTTTGGGCGACTACAAGGCCGCAGCAGACGCATTTAGCAAGGGCACCGAGCTCGATCCGACAAACGAGAATCTCAAGTCGGGCCTTCAGAACTCTCGTGACCGGATCACTCCCGAGGACGACGACGACGGCCCTCCACCCCTCATGCCCGAGGATCAGCTTCCCCAGTCATCTCCGCCCTCGAACCTCACCAGTTCAAACGCAGGCCCCAACCTGGCCGGTCTAGCGGACATGCTCGGCGGAGGCGGTGGCATGCCCAACTTGGCAAACATGATGAACAATCCGATGATGATGCAGATGGCACAACAATTGATGGCCAACGGTGGTCTCGAAAGACTCATGTCTAATCCAGCCGTGGCGAACATGGTACCCTCCTCTTCCTCTTTCGCTTATTTATCACTCACCTCTGTTCCTCATCAGATGAATCGTGCCCAAGGCGGACAAATGCCTTCGATGGAAGAGCTCATGTCCGACCCATCCTTGAGAGATCTGTACGTCTAGTCCTTCCTCCCATCGAACACATTGTTAATCAGGCCATAGTGTCAGTCAATTCGCTGCAGGCGGCGGCAGCAGACGATGAAACTAGGTCGAGAATCTTGGGACAGCGTTCATTGTCGTATTGGGTTTGCAATCTCCAGTCCCGTCGCATAAAACGCACACAAAGATTCGGCGGAACAGACATCCACCGTTAAAAGATACCAATAAGTACATGTAGATTACGACTCGAACGTACATTACGACGAATAGAATAGGTGGCGACTTGCCTACGTGTACATATATATTGAACTGACGCTAAATACTTAACTAACCATGTTATACCATAAACAGGAAACCAAGTCAAGGAGAGCAAATGCGGATTCTAGGTGTTGAAAGAGCCCTGTGTAGAATGATTCGATGCGTCCGAGCGTCTCTGACACTCGGAGGATGATGGAGCAGGTCCCTGCATGCGCATCTTCTCGGCCAACTTGCGGCTTAACGCAGGAGGAACGAAATCCAACTGTTTGGGAAGTTCCACTGGGTGCCCCTAAAAAAGAGACTGAGCATTGCATCCCTGTTGCCAACACTGATGCTTACATGGGCCAAGTGATAACGCAGGCCGCTCAATTGCTTGTACTGGTTGCGGCAATTTTCGTGGGGACATTTGTACTGCTTCTTCGTCTTTTCTTCCCCTGAGCCCGCTGTGGACGCTTCAACGGACGCAGGGGCCTCGAGTCCACCTATATAACCAGAGACAAACGTAGAAGTGATCGCGTGCTGAAAGTGAGCTTTCGAACTAGGAAAGACTCCATTAATTACAGCCCCTCTACCACAACAACAATCAAACTCACATCTGAAGATGATACTGCAGCCCATTGATGCTCTGATGCACGTCAGCCGAATCAAGAGCATAAAGGGTCAGAGTCTGCATACCTTCCAAGATTTACCACACCCTTCTAGACCACACCGGTACGGTCGGTCCCCTCCAGCATCGTCTGGGTGGGTCGATTTGTTGTGATCAGAAAGACCACGAGAGGTGCAATAAGAGGCGCGACTCGACGTTGCGTTGAGAAGCCAGCAACTCTCGTGGCCACAAGCATAAGGTTTGACGGAAGGACTGTGCCGCGCATTAAGCGTGTGACGATCTCTCTCGTTGACAAAGACTTACTCGGAGGTCGCTTGTAAATCCGACGACAAGCGGAGCGCCTGCGCATCGGTTCGTTTCCTGGAAGTGGCAGTGCCGATTTTCTGCCTTGGGATGGAGTGAAAGGCGGGAGGTTGACAGTCCTCCGAGGTGGTGGAAGAGCCGTCAAACGATGACCGTTTCGTGTATGGCATTACGATTGGACGAGGAGAGACAGTGGAGCGTCGAACTAGCTGCGATGAACCCAACTGATTGGAACTATAATAGTGGTCGGACGCCACACGAGACGGACCCGCTTCCGGTTGGGTGGGCGTGTCTGCATTGCGGCACTCGGGCTGCTGCTGTAGAGCATAGCGTGCGTCGGACGGAGAAGTGGCTGGTGGCCTCGACGGTTGGTGGCCATGTCGGTTCAGGTCTGGCTGCACGTGGTTGTGGCGATATTCGGCATGCTGGTCCTGGCCACGCACGGACTCCACAACTCGTGCACGAGACGGGTCACGCTGATGGACATAATGATAGCCAGGACGCGGTTCGGAGAGAGAAAGCGGATCAGGGACAGAAAGGAGAACGTGTTGCGGAGTGACGTCAGGCTGTGGTTCTGGAGAGACGTGATAGTACGAGTCGGGTTTGTCAAGAAGCGAGACTGAAATCATCGATGATGACATGCGGTTCGGCTGTTGTTCAGGGAGCCGAGAAGGCGCAAAATACGAATCGGTGGAAGTTTGGCCCCGAAGAGAGGTGCTCTGTGGTGTCGGATGGTGTCGAGATGACAATGCTGTATGGGAGAGGCTACATTCCTCGTGTGCAACGGATGCCGTGTAATGATCGACCTGCACAGGAGGAGCGGAAGGGGTGTGAACCGGGAGGGCGGTGCGCTGCACATTCTGTTGGAGCTGATGAAATTGACGCGGGCAATCGCTGTATACGTTGGTCTGATGCATGTCCTCGGTGAATGGTGCCTGTGGTGCTGGTGATGTGGAGCTAACGGAGGCCGCACAGGTCGATGACGGGGATTCGTAATCGAATGGAGCAAAGACCGCTGTTGAAGCGTTGTCCGGCGGAACGGAGGCTATTGGAAGCACCAAGGATTGGCGACGATTAGAAGCCGTGGCATCAGCGTCTTTTTCATACTGTGGAGAGGAAGACAATGCTGAACTGAGGGAGGATGAGGAGTAATGAAATGGAATAGGATAGTCGACCAGTTGGGAGACGAGCTGTGTATGGCGAGTCGGATCGGGGAGGAGGTTGGGGGAGGTTGTGTGGGTGGACGGTGGAGCGGAGGGAGGAGCGTCCACGTGTGACAAGGAGTCGTCCCAATAGGGTGAGGAGGCGATCATTGTGAGTGATGGCCAGACGGAAGGAGTTGTATGAGAGAGGGACGAGGAAAAGGAGTGGGATGGGTCGGGAGTAATTTTTGAGGGTGGTAGTCCCTGATCGGCAAGTGAAGCGGTGGCTCGCTTTCGCTGAAGAAGCCTCCACCTGGTAAGGGAGTTAGCAACCAGGGAAGGCAAGGCCAAGGAGGAAAAGTACGACCTGTTACGGCAGCCCAGGCCGCTACGTTGGAGCTCTTGGCCGACGCGGCCCCATTTTCCGCCGATGCGGTTGTAGGCAGCAATGAGCTTTTCGTCCTCGTCCGACGTCCAGTCGTCCTTCTTGAGGGAGGGATCGAGGGCCTCGCGATAACGCTTTGAGCACGCGTCGTCGGTACGGCCGGGGATGTTCCTAGCGATAACGGCCCATTTCGCGGAATGGATCTTATAGAGCTCCAATAGGAGATTATCTTCTTCCTTTGTCCAGGCGGTTTTCTTCACGTTCGGCGATAGGGAGTGAAGCCACCGCTGCAGGGCGGAAGTTATTAAGAAGAGAAATAGATCGACGCCGAGGGGGGTAAATACTTGCCTTCCTGCACGCTTTGTTGGTCCTGCCTGGGACCGATAGAGCGACTGCCTTCCAGTTGTCGACCTCGCCGTGGACGGCGACGGCGGTGGCGAGGAGACTGTCCTCGTGTGCGGTCCAAGGACGGCCGACGGCGCGTTCGGACATGTAAGCAGGGAAATGAGATGGGTTTGTGGAGGTCACCGAGGGTCAGGACGCGTTCATATAGTGATTAGTAGTGTTGTTATGATGGCTAGATTACATAACACAGCCTCCTCGTCCTCACCATGTCCATGTCCCAAGTCCACGCCTACGCCTCGGACGACGACGACACCGCACCCGACGCCTTTGCCATAGCCAACATACAAAAGAAGAGACGCACAGAATCTAATACACACGCACATTCCATAGATCCCGCGCCGCATGTCCTCCATCAAGTACGCCTCCGAGTTACTACCACACAGTCCTTCCCCGTGGCTCACCTGACCCCCACAGGACCCCCTCGACCACTCCGCCCTCCTCACCCGACCTACCGACACACAGATGCACGTCAACATCCCATACCACGACATGACCATTCCCCTCCAGGGCCCAGACAACCCATTCGCCGACCGCAACCGTTTTCTCAACCAGAACGCCCTCGCAGGCCATGTGGAGGAACAGGCCATGTCCGACCATGCTTTCAAGGCACAGCACCTCACACACGCCATCCTCGGCTACTCCGTCAACCCCTCCGTCGATCCCACCGCACCCGCCATCATTGGCTCCCTCGACTCCGCACGCCAGCACGCCTTCGCCACCCTCGACTCCATCCGCACCACCAACGCACAGAAAAAGGAACTCAAGCGCAAACGAAAAGACAAGGGCAGCCTCGACATCGTCGACGGCGACGGCGCTTACCTCGGCCCATGGGCCTCCTGGGAGGGCGAGGACCAGGCCGGCTTCCTCGATGGCGTAGAGGAGCACGAGCCAGGCGACAACGACGAAGACGAAGACGACAGCGAGGAGCAGCCTCAGCTCCAGGTAGTCAAGAAAAAGGCAAAGCCCAAACGCGGCGGCGTCGGCCAAGAGACCTCCGTCTTCCATGGCAAGTCCATGACAGACTACCAGGGCAGGACCTACATGCATCCCCCCTTCTCCGAGGCCCCAAATCTTGCCGTAGAGCCTGGCTCTCAAGAGACCTTCATCCCCAAGGCCTGCATCCATACATGGACTGGACACACCCAGGGCGTGTCCGTCATCCGTCTCTTCCCCGACACCGGCCACCTCATGCTCAGTGGATCCATGGACACAAAGATCAAGGCTTGTTCCCTCTTCTCTCCTCGTTCGCTTCTCCTTGACGTTCCACTACACAGCTCTGGGATGTATATACCCATGGAAATTGTCTTCGGACCTTCCATGGCCACGTCCAAGCCGTCAAGGATGTCACCTTTTCAAACGACGGCAAAAAGTTCTTGTCCTGTGGGTATGATCGTCAGATGAAACTATGGGACACCGAGACAGGTCAGTGTCTCAAGCGGTTCAGTAACGGCAAGACCCCCTACGTCATCCGCTTCCACCCCGACGACGACAAGCAGCACATCTTTCTCGCTGGTATGTCGGACAAAAAGATCATTCAGGTACGTGTGGTGCCAGGCTTGATTCATGTAATGGAACTCACCCGCGTTGCTAGTACGATATGAATTCGGGCGACATCACTCAAGAGTACGACCAGCACTTGGGACCCGTGAACACCATCACTTTTGTCGATGAAAATCGTCGGTTTGTCACTACCTCGGACGATAAAACTATCCGGGCCTGGGACTATGATATACCCGTCGTAATAAAGTACATCGCGGAACCCCACATGCATTCCATGCCTGCCGTCACGCTACATCCTTCCAGTTTGTGTCACGTTTCTATTTCCCTGTTTTCTGTCCTATTCACACCCTCATGTGAACGCAGAAAAATATTTTGCCGCGCAATCATTGGACAACCAAATTCTCGTGTACAGCACCGACAATTTCCGCCAGAACAGAAAGAAAAGGTTCGCGGGTCATTCCGTGGCGGGATATGCCTGCCAGGTGGGATTTTCCCCGGATGGAAAGTGGATTAGTAGCGGTGACAGCGAAGGAAACGTGGTGTTTTGGGACTGGAAGAGTGGTCGAATCAAGTCGCGTCTAAAAGCGCACTCCAAAGTGGTCATTGCCCACGAATGGTTGCCACATGAAACCGTAAGTGCTATCAACGTTACGGCATACGGGTTGCACTGACCGTTTATATCATGCAGTCGAAAGTAGTTACAGCTTCGTGGGATGGCTTGATCAAGCTATGGGTGAGTTTTGTCGGGTTGAAGTGGGTACATCAGCTGACGGCCTCGTGCAGGACTGAGTATTTTGTACATTCATTTAATGTCTACGTCATGCATGCTACTTCCTCGAAACGTAATGACGAAACCAGTCGAACTGCTCATGTGCACTGTCTCTGCGACGTTATCGATGACGGGCACATTCTGGAAGTGACCTGCACCGCAGTGCTTAACTAAGTTCAAGGAGTGTTCGGTCTCCGGCATGCTCTCTTTGTCCCACGGCTCGGAACCTGTGAAGTGCTCATTCAAATCGAAAAGAAAAGGATTTGGTTGGTCCATTTGGCTCTTTCCGTCGGTGGTTTGAATTGGCTGATGCTCGGTGGACCATCTGCGGTGTAAGGTACACTGCCTGAGACCATCCAAGGATCCATGAGATGGGGAAAATAGCTTCCGAAATTTTGTCAGGTGGCTTGACACGTCATACCCGCAATGGGGAGGGCAAGGTGGCCTCGCATTTCTTTTCAAGGCTGCGGAGAGGAAAAGAAAGAATGGGAAACATCACACACTCTGGCTCCTCCCCGTGGATGGCCGACTGGATCCGATACCTGGAGGAGATAAGCGCTTGTTCCATGGGCGGAGTGTCACCTTGTGTCCGAGTCGACGGGCCGTGAAGACGTGATTTAGTTTCGGACTCAGGAGTGTGATGCCAGCGCTTCTTGAAGCGTCCGAGTTCTCGTCGAGCCAAATCTGCGGGTATGGTGTCGTGCCTGTAATTCCCTGGAATGTAGAAAAGGTGCGCGGCGGCCGAAGGGAACTCGTTCCTGGATGGCGGCCCAGTGACCGCAACGGATGTGCTCATGGATCGCGATCGGCATATCGTTTTCTCATCTCAGTCTTCCTCAGGTCTTGAATAAAAAGCATGCCAGTGTCCTTCTCCCCGTCCTTCCCTGCACAAGTTAGCTCCCCAACTTTGTCATGATCATTCCAAAGTGTTACCTGGCCCTCCTCTTGGCCTGTCTTGCGCCTCTTTCACTCGCCATTCCGGTGTGTCTCACCCTCGCCTTCTATACCCCACAACTGACAGATCCGTTCCAGATGGCAGCTGGCGAGCCCGTTGCTCGAAACCCTAGGGTATGACTCCATATTTCTACAACCCGGTTGCACCTTTCCCTGAACAATCGACGTATGCACAGGGTCCCGCGGAAGACCAATTTGGTGGTGGTGGAGGCGGCGGCCCTCCTGACTGGTAGACACCGACCCGCGAACCTTGTTCCTGTAAGCCTCGCCTCCGGCCATGTTTTACGACATATTAACTCCCGTGCGTTCGAAGCCTTATACCCTTCTTTTGATGGGCCTTCACCCACAAAATCGGGGCGTCGTCAGTTCATGTACGATCGTGCCGTCGCACCCGATCGATCCAATTACATGTTACCCTTCTTCATTCCCCTACCCCCGAACACAACCTATCGACGGCTGCATTGTACCTTCCTTTGTTCTCTGTTGCCGGCACCCTTTCCAGAGGGTGTCGGCCAATACCCGGATTCATGCTATGTGTATTGTAGTACTCACCGGAATATGTGTCCTCGATATTTTCTCCTACTTACTATGGGAACTTGGTATTTTTATCGTCATGTTCAAGCGAGCCCATCACGTGGACATGAGAGAATTAGGGCCGGCTTTTCCGCGTCAATAGACGCGTTTGTACGCGTCTTCACGAATTTTGAGTTTTACGCACTGACCACCACCATGTCGATGCTCGACGAGCCTGTTCCCCAAGATGATCTCATGCGCGATAGGACGCGTGTCTTCGAAGAGTTCCTCATCTCAGACTCTCCCATTTACAATTATCGAGACGAAATCGCTCGCCTGCTACGCACCGAACATACGCGCCTCATAGTCAACATCGATGACCTCCGTGATTACAACAGAGAATACGCAGACGGTCTTCTCAAACATCCCGTCGAGTTTCTCCCAGCTTTCGATGATGCTCTCATGAACATCGTCACCCAAGTCCATGACGCCGACAAACACCAGCTCGAAGGAAAGAGTTATCGCGTAGGTTTCAGTGGATCGTTTGGTGATCACCATGTCAGCCCGCGAACCCTCAAAGCCGAATATCTCGGGAAAATGATATCGCTAGAGGGTATCATCACCCGTTGCTCCCTTGTTCGGCCCAAGTTGCTCAAGTCAGTCCACTTCTGTCCTGAAACGAAGCTGTTCCACGCGCGCGAGTATCGTGATGCTACGACTTCCACTTCCAATCTCCCCCCAACTTCCACCGTTACTCCACAACAGGACGACGACGGCCATCCTCTACAAATGGAGTATGGCCACTGCGTGTTTCGAGATCATCAGCGGATCAGCATCCAGGAGATGCCTGAGCGCGCCCCACCAGGACAATTGCCGCGGAGCACGGACATCATTCTTGATGATGATCTTGTCGACAAGTGCAAGCCTGGTGACCGCGTTCAATTGGTTGGATTTTACCGAAGCGTGGGGGGTGGCTCCAATGGCGCCTTCAAGTGAGCGCCGATTTACATTCGTGCCTGATGTATTCACTCAGATACCTTTTCAAGATCTCTTATCCTCGCGAACAACATCAACCTTCTCTCATCGAAGATAGGAGGTGGAATTGCTCAGACCCCACTGACCGACACCGACATCCGGCAGATCAACCAACTTGGCAAACGACGCGACATTTTCCATCTGCTTTCGCAGTCGCTCGCCCCTTCAATCTTCGGGCATGACAAGATTAAGGAGGCCATTCTACTCCTTCTCCTCGGTGGCGCGGAGAAGAACCTCCCTAACGGCACCCACATCCGTGGCGACATCAATTTACTCATGGTCGGTGACCCGTCGACCGCAAAGTCACAAATCCTACGATTCGTGCTTGGTACAGCACCACTTGCAATTGCTACCACTGGTCGAGGAAGCTCTGGTGTCGGTTTGACGGCTGCCGTTACTACTGATCGAGATACGGGCGAGCGTCGCCTTGAAGCAGGCGCAATGGTCCTCGCCGATCGTGGCGTAGTCTGCATCGATGAGTTTGACAAGATGTCAGACATTGATCGTGTTGCGATACACGAAGTTATGGAGCAACAGACGGTGACCATCGCCAAGGCAGGTATCCATACGAGCTTGAATGCTCGATGTAGCGTCGTTGCAGCAGCTAATCCAATATACGGACAAGTAAGTCATCGTCTGAAACTTGACGTCCAACGTTTTGACGTTCCTATGCAGTATGATATCCATAAAGATCCACACAAAAACATTGCCCTTCCAGACTCGCTCCTCTCACGTTTCGATCTTCTCTTCATTGTTACGGATGACATTGATGAAGAGCGCGACCGTAAGATCGCAGACCACGTTCTTCGGCTACATCGATACCTCCCTCCCGGAATTGAGGAAGGGACACCTATCCACGACAATCTCAGTCAGCCCCTAGCCATAGAGGGACCTGGTATCGCTCCAGCCGAACAGGACAGTGTTGGAGAATCCGGTCCGTTTGAAAAATACGACCCACTGCTTCACGTTGGTTTCACCGCGGCGAAGTCCCGGACTCGGAGGGGCAAACAAATAAAAGTGGAGGTTTTGAGTATCGCTTTCGTGAAGAAGTATGTCCAGTACGCGAAGAGCAGGGCAGCACCTGTGCTCACGAACGGGGCTGCAAATCATATCGTGAATGTGTATGCCAACCTCCGGAACGAAGAAGAGAGTCAGGCGAACAAGAAAAAGGTAAATACCACTCGACTTTGTCGTTTTCTTCGCTAACTGAGGCATGTCTCCAGACCGCGCCGCTGACTGCGCGTACGCTGGAGACACTGATCCGCCTTTCTACTGCTCATGCGAAGGCACGTCTCTCGGTCAAGGTCGAACAAGATGATGCAAGGGTGGCCGAGGAGATAATGCGGTATGCGCTCTACAAAGAAGTTGCGAAGCGACCCCGGCAGAAGAAGAAAAAACGCAAACTTGACCGTGGTGGTCCGACCACTGGCAAGGGCGAGGACAGCTCAGACGAGGAAGGTAGCACAGACGATGGTGATGATGAAGAACAACCTGAGACAGTCGAACGCGAAGAAATGCCGCAGGAACAACCTAACGCCGGACGAATTTCGGATCAAGCAGGGAACCAAAATTCACTGTGGCGAGATGACAGTCGGGATGTACAGATGGACACGGTTCCGGCAGCCGCAGGAGTGCCTGCTACGGACGGCGGCGTCCGACCAGAACGGTATGTCGAATTCCCGCAACGCTCTTCTCAAGGCACGAGAAAACTGACTACGTTTCTCCGCCGTACCTTTTTGTTTTGTTTTTCTACCGCAGTCTCCAGCTATTCCGATCTAGGGTGGCAAACTTGTTTGCCTCGCGTCTACAGGATGAAGAACAGATTTTCCTGACGGAGCTTTTAGAATTAGTGAACGCGGGACTGCCTACCGATGGGTTATTTGGGACCGCCGAAGCCACCCTTATCTGCCAGATCATGACCGATTCAGATGAGCTCATGATGAGCGAGGGGATTATTTACAAGGTATGATACCTCCGCGGATGCGGCCGCGGGAGTTCCTGTCTATACCCATATATTCTTGCGTCGTTGTACTTTAGACCGTCGGTGGTCGTAAGCTGGAGCACCCCAGCTGTGACCATCGAGGTACTTCAAGTTGAATATCGTACCTAGTGCTCATCCTGTTTGGAGCAGTGGTCTCCCAAAGTGAAATGGTGCCTTGTGTATTGAATTGGTACGTACACTTCATATCCCCTCTGCATTCAACCTCTTTGGCCTCTCCGCCAATCTCCTCCAAGTCTCCACAAACGCAGCCCCCTCCACAACCCGCAGTGAAAGACTTTCATTTACATGGCTCTATCTTTGCCAAGCGAACAAAAACTTTGAGAGGGTTCTGGATGAATTACAAGATCCCAAGAGTCCAAAATTCAAACACTAACACCCAAGTAAAATCCGTCTGACTGCGTGTCGTCGTAGATAATACTACTCAGCTTCAAGCCCTGATGATCATGCGGTTCGCTTTGTCCGAGTCGGCGCGAAACCTATGGGTTATATAATTAGTACTACTCCTTGTCCTAAGCAATCCATATCCATAGCCGCGTATATAAGAAGAGTCCTTTTGACGAGCAACATACTACTCGATCGGCACACTTATTTTCCTTCGAGGAAAAGCGGGCCGAGCCATGCTACTGACACCTCCTCGTCGGTTCGCTGCCATCTCTCCCCGTTCTCCTCTCATCGCTGATTCACACCTATCCATGACAACATGATCTAGCTTGCGACCGAGGCCATGCAAGTGGGGATGAAAAGGCCAGAAAAGAGTGCTATGCTTCCGACGCTTCCGAAGATTCCGACGATTCTTCAAGATGCGCAAACCCAACTTGAGGTGGGTTGGAATCCATGTCGAACACAGTATAGAACAGCTGGAGGAAATTGGTCCCAATGCCCCAGGTAATTGGTTCAGCCTTGCAGGGAGGTTCAAGTTCGTAGTTAGTAAGTTTGCTGTAAACCGTGCGATTCAAGGCAGAAGACGGAAGATCACACACACATTCCGGGAACGAGCCACAATTCCACTGAAGCAATCAGGTGAGCCGTCCTCCACTGGTCCATAGTCGAGGTCCTCAGCACGGATCGTGAATGGCTTGCCGCCAAAAGTAAGAGTAACGTCCGGGAAGTCATCGCATGGGACTACAGGGCCATTATTGGACCCGAAGGTATTATGTTGAAACCCAATCGGAACTTACATGTATGCCAACCATCCTCAAAAGCTTTCCCACCACGGGCTTCATGCAGGGTCAAAACTCGATCCGGATCACCAAAGATATAGTTGGCACCAGTGTCGATAACTGAGACTACATTTCTCAGGATCGGTTTGCCATTGACACGAATATCATCCACTATCACCTCCCAGAATTTCTAAATGGTCAAATGAGCATACGTCTGCGACTGCAACTTACTCGATGTTACATTTCAGCTCACCTTGGATTGTACATCGACAAAGGTAATGTCACCTGTGTACAGCTGTTCGTTCGCTCCACCAATGTACAACTCGCTTTCCTCAGGGGTGAGCTTGAATGAGAATACTGCATTGTGCAGTTTTCCCTCAGTCACGAGTGTTTGAAGCAGGGGGCTAGCAGGATACACCGAAACTGACTCGAAACCCAATCCCAACATACCGTCCGCAGGGAAGTGGATCTTTTCCATGGTGGCTGAATATGTTGTTGCCACACCAATGGTCTGCTTGTCCACCTACTCAGTGGTCAGAATTCATCACTTTCATTGATTATAGAGAGTGAACGTACAGTCAAGCCAGCAATGGTTATGGTATCAGTGTATAGTTGACCTTTGGCAGTTTGACCATCTACAAATATGATGTCAAATGGCTCATCCAAGTTCTTGGCAGTGGTTGACGAAGCAGGGTTCCAGACGTTATCGTGACTCCTGCAGAATTCATCACCGGTTGACGCTGGAATGAAGAGATCGCTGGGTCGGATTGAACAAGGGAGTAGGTAGTTCTCGACAGGAAATACTTACCTAGAGCCGGTGTCAACCTGAACTGTGATGAGATTAGCATACATATGTGCCAGGAAATACGCAGAGACCCTACCAGTGAAGAGTTTAGGAGGTGAACCGATCGAAATAGTACCATGCCAGGCATCGTTATCGGGACCAGGGGTCAAGCCCAGCCCAGCCCCATCGCGTCTCCGGTTTTGGGACCCGCTCCGTTTCAAAGCAGGAGGGTGGGTCGTTCCCGCGTTCAAGTTCAGCGACGGAGAGTGTTTGGTGAGTGGTATGGGAATCCCATTGCTCTTCCCCCTGGGTCTGGGTATTGAAGCGGCCGAAATAGCTAACGCAGAAACGACTGCGACGACTGTGAAACGCATTGAAAAGCAAGTGAGCATGATTCCGTGAGGAGCGACAGTACATCGCCCTTAAATGTAGCCGACTCCTACTTGTGGCAACGATCTATGAATCATGGATAGGAACTGATCGGATGATATACCTGTCACTGCCAGTGATAAGCTTCATGATACAGGATAGATTTAGACACAGAGTCCAGAATTGTAGATTGTATGAGCAAGCATCTGAATCGAGTAAGACAAGACTCTGATACTTTATCCACGCGCCTATTGGACCAGGCAGGAGAGGAACAAAGGGAATGGCCCCCGCGCACGACGGCGCTCTGCAGAAGAAGGGACGGGACAATGATGCTCGGCTACGCTACTAAACCTAACCCGGCAACAGCCGGATGGACCCTGCCACCCCTCCGACCAGCTCCACCCCTCTTACCCGGTACACTATCGAGAGGAACGCGTGCTGAATTCAAGTTGAGATCTGGCAGATTCTTAGAAGGGTAGAAGGGATTGTCAAGTAAGTACTTACCAAGGAAATGTCTGTGAAGGTTGCTATACTACTGTACAACGACGAGTCGGAGATCCAATCATCCAAGATGATCTCGACCTTCTACTGCAAGCCTTGAAGCTTGACGTCTGAATCCACAACGAATAATCAATGATATCTTTCTTGGACGTCTCTCTCTTCTGCTCGTATCTCGCCTACTTCCCATCCCCCACTCATGCCCCCGCGGAAGCTCACCTCTCATTGTGATGACGCTGGAGCACCCTAGCAACCCATGTGACCCTCGAGGTACTTCAAGTTGAATATTGTACCTAGCGCTTATCCTGACTAGAGTTTGAAATTTGATTGGTCTCCCACAGTACTTTAGGTGTGCTTTGTACTACTATCTTATGAAAGTTTACGGCGGGCTGCACCGACTCGTCATTCAGGTTCGTTCTCGAGGTACATCCGTAAAAATATTGATAGAATCTCCTCCGAGTCTTCGACTGCAACCCACTTCAAGTACAGGCCTGAGGTTCGAGATGACTGCGCAACAGCTTCAGCCTTTAGATACGGTTGCAACAGTACTAGTGCGAGGTTCTGCAACTTTGCACCTGGGTATGCCCCGCTTCATATTCATTATCGTGTCTCACCGCCGGCCGGTTTATTGAACGAGGTATTGACAGTGCTTGGCTGCCGAGCGACGCCACGCTCAGACCTCCGCCAGAGCTGCATCAGTAGCTGTGACAGCCAATGTTATCACTGGCACGACGGAAACTTGCGTTTCGATTGCTCACGTGTTCGTCCAAGTTACCCTCCAGCAATATTTATCTCTTGTAAATGTGCCACCCTCGAATCGTGCACACGCCGAGGCCTCCCCTTCTCCCCGCCCGAATTCTTTTCACCATGCACGCGTTTTTGCTTACCTTCACATCAGCATCACATGGGAAGCTTCTCTTCCATCAACGTCACATTCGTCCGGTTTTGTGAATGACCACTCTTTTTTCTCTGCACATCATCATCGCACAGCAATAAATTTGACAGAAATGATACTATCTTGCACCTTTTTGGATCGGGAAGTCGGTGCACCAACCCGAGTCAAGTCTTGCTCTCTTTCTCAAATTTTACCTCCCTGTCGAATATCACTCCCTAGACTCGAGTTGGAGTTCACGGAAGAAATGGAAGGCTGAGCCCACTAACGCTCGGACTGGAGTCACTGGACAGAAAAAAGGACTCAAATTCCACGACTCTTTCCGTTGTTTACGTTCCAGCTTCTGGCTGTTGGCATTAGCGGCACGCCATTTTTGGCCGCATACCCCAGCAAAAGGGACAAAGATCAATGGGAAAACAACGTGTGGAGTGTTTTGTCTCGGTGCAGAGGCATTGGATGTGAGCCTGCACGAGCATACATGGAGCCTCACTTTTGCAAGGAGTATATGCAAGGAAGGCAATAGACTCGATGCCACTGTGGACTCCCGGTTCCGAATGAAGAGGACACACTTGTCTTCTATAGGCAACGTCGAACTCCGAGTACAAGCTACGTAATGGAAATGGAACCAGCATGCAAAAGCAGGGCAACGACTAGAGCGAATACAAGTCGATGCCGTGTCACATATGTAATCATCCCAAATCTCCGCTGGTCATGCCATAGTCTAACCACAAAGTTTCCAGCCATTCTTCTGGTCTGCGATCACTGCCATGTGATAACACCACTATGAAAGCACGCCGCAGCATACGGACACTTCTTAGCACGTAACTTCGTGTGGCGGTGCCGTCACATCCAATCAAATTGAGACATGGAGAGTAGTACACTTGACTTTAAGAGATATCATTACGTTGGGTTTTCCATCGGAACTTCGTTGGACTCAGATAGGGTATCTGTTGTACTACCGGAATCCTGGCCGATCCCCTTTTTATGCTTATAGTCCGTGCACACGAGCACCTGCCAGTGAACCAGATCCCGCGCTCACTGGTACCCACTGGCAATACGTCCGACCAAGACTATGAATCCTGTTCTACAATCTGACTTGACGAACCTTCACCTGGCCAATTGTGTTGTCCGTACGTCCATTCCCACTTGAGCGCAACCACCGAGTCTCACAAGAGGTGTCATAGTTGTGATCATTACTGCCATCGGATATGATTATAGTATTTATCCTCTTTTATTCCGCCAACCTTCATTCATCACGTTTTTTGCTTGCATTTCCAGTCCTCACACTTTCGAGAGAGGTATTGTGCTTCCCTTTTGCGCAAACCTCGCTCTGACTGACGAACGGGCAGATAGAGCACATTTGGGTTAGAGGTGATCGTTTTCTACAGGACAATGATATTTCTGATGTGACTACAGAAAAAACCCTGGACACTTGTATCCACCCTTTTCGTCATCGTGCGTTCGAAATCTCAATTGCTTATGATAGCGGCATGATGAAACATCATATTACAATGAACTGATCATTTTTCAGGTTCGATATCTGGGACTGTCCGGCTTTATGTGGGTTCCCTTGTCGTAGGATTATTGCAAGCCATGTGTAAACTGCTAATCTATTGGTCTATCAGAATTGATTCGATCCGTATGTCCAAGACTTGAAAATGTCCAACGTGTTAGATTAAACTGACCCATACCATCGAAGAGGGGACTTCCTTCTTACCTGGACCTGCAAACGTGAGTTTATTCTCTTCCCAAGATCACTGACTCATCATCGCGCACTGTACAGCTGTGAGTCTTCATTGATATCATCCGTTTTTTGTCTCAGTCCTTGGCCACTCGATGCCGACGAATCAGTTGTAGGTACTCCTTCCTAGTGCTTCCCATGTCTGCTTATCTGACGGATGATTTCAAGGTTGGGTTCTGAAGATGGTCAGTCAATGGACACTATTTCTGTATTCGTTCACTGCCAATCGTGAGTTATCAAGATGTGGTTCACTTTTAAGTGAAACAAACATGCGAGGTGTCATTTTGATCACAGTCTTGATGGTCCTACGCGTGTGGGCAATGTACAACCGTTCAAAGATGATCATCAGTGCACTCCTCACATCCTATGTCGTGACACTCGTTCTCTCGATCATTGCATCCGTCGTCGCCAGCAATCCAAAACATTGGACAGGTTCGTTTTAATATGTGGCGTCAACGGGACCAATGATAATGACCGCTGAACATCGTGCAGTGACTGTTGTTTCAGTTCTAAATCTCTCGTTCTGCGAGCTAGAGATCGCTTCTTCCGATTGGGACAAGATATCCAGCATCACTCAACTCACACATGTTACGGTGCTGTGCGCGCTAGTGGTTATCCAATTCGCAAGGCAATCGGTTCAAATGTACAGAGCTATAAAACAGTGGCGACTCGGCCCGTTCATAAACCTGCTTGTCATGGAAGGCGTGGTTTACTTCTTCGTGTATGTGATCCTCATTGTCCCACGGCTGACAGTGCAGGACAGATGTATCTGACGACAATCCTCCGTCTCATTGTAGGATGCTGTCGTGGAACCTCGTGAACGTATTCGAGTTGTATCCTTGGGGAAAGGTGATGAAACTGGGCCCACAAAGTGTGGCTCCAACCATTCTACACGTCGTCCCCTTATCCACACTGATCCCTCGATTCATCCTGAACATGCGGGAGCTATATGCACGCAGTGTTCGCGGTGGGCATAGGATTGACACCGGCTTTGGATTTTCAACTTTGTCTAGCCACGGGATGATCCGTTCGTCGATCGCATTTGCAGAATCTGGCGAAGAAGAAAACCTGGAATTGGAGCATAGAAAACCTGATGTATCGATGAAAAATTCGACTTCATCGTCAGAGCAGACTCTGTGCTGACGATGAACTGGTATACTTAATAGCGACTACTAGTGGTTCTTGTCACGGTTGGCGACTAATACTCAAATTGTGCAAGTCTGTACATTGCTTTTCGTCATCATTGCGCAGTGCCAGTGGGTGAAGGGACTTCTGAAGGCTAAACCATCAATATTTACAAGTTTGTGGCAGGAGCAATGCACAGAGACAGAGCTATTAATTGATGAGGACAAAGAATACTGTGACCACTCCAGTCCTCGGAACGAGTGGTACCTTCAAGTTGAACCATGATCACGGTGATCACGATGCTCTTAAGCTTAACAGTAGGCATTCGACAAGTTACTAACCGCGCGACCATAATGAATCGAAATTCTCATATTGTTCGTGTTTCCCTTCTCGCATCCTCGCACAGCCACCAAGTTCGGAGCCTCAGGCCTCAGGCCTCAGGTTTCGACATTCACTCAGGCTTATCGCGCTCTTTTGCAATACCCATCTATGTATCCACAACTTAGTGGGCACCCTGACACGGTTTTGGACGCACTCACAACCTTCCCAGGTGTTAACGATGCCAGTGCTTGTTCCATTTGATTCCACTCCGAAGGCCGATGCCAACGCTGGCTCTACCCACTGCCTCGCAAGCAATGGTCCTCTAGACCCTCGTCACGGACAGCGCCTTCTAAGAATCTGTTCTGCGTTTCGACTGTGGTAAGGGTTATCTTCCCAGGCACTAATTCGGCAGTCTCGGACATGGATTGGACAGAGCGGCAATCATCTTGGTTGCAGCATCCGGATCATTCGAGTCATCACACTTGGGCCATCACGAGCGCCTCGCCAACGAAGGCACGACGTACCACGTTTCGCGATGACTCGAGCTGAATGGAACAATACTTACTCAATGAATCCCGAGTGCTTGCACGACCCTCTCTCACGTAAGCTACGAGGCAGAAATGGATGTGGCTTTTACGTCAGGAGGACAACGTTCAGGACAAGCACAAAATTTCATGTCGCCCAGCCTGCGACGGGACCGGGCTACAATTGTCAAACGCGTATCGCCTGTGTTCACCACCGCTTTAAAATCATAACGAGAACAAGCACAACCTGTTTGCGTCCATGCACTAATACCGTCATTGCACAGCCTCGAGAGCGCTCTTCGGAACATGTCGCGAAATGCATTGCATGGGGAATGAAAACCTTTTACGCTCAGCTAATACAGCTGGTCGTCATGATCAGTAACCACGAAGAATGAACTGAGCTTCTATACATACTCGGTCAGTCTCCGAGTGGTTTTCATCGTGTCCCTTGTGAATCGTGATGGCGCATCATGATTACGGCCAGTGGTGCACACCGCTGGGCCCAAAACGAACATTGACGCTAGACTAGTACATAATATTAAGGTGTTCAAGCTGCGTCACGGATAACAGCCATCAGAATTCAATATGCAGTGACCACCTAGTGTCTTCAATTCCAGCTGATAACTTTAAATAGTGATTCTTGCTTGCCTCCCTTCCCGCTTGCCTTTCTTCCCGCATACCCATACCGACTCCGCCATGGGTTCTGCTCTGCAAACCAACTTGTCGAACCTTCTGCTGAATGACTTTACCTCTGGTGTGTACATTCATACTTGGACACCCACTGCTGAGTTTCTGAGAAGGAGTCACAGTTGTGATCATCACTGCCATCGGATATGACTACGGTGATTCCCTCATGCACGCATTCATCTTTCACTCTGAACTTTGGTTTCTCCAGTCCTCACGTTTTCGAGCGAGGTATTTTACTCTCTTCTTTATTCAAAAGGTATGCGCAAGCTTTGCTCTGACCAATGACCTGGGCAGATAGAATACATCTGGGTTCGAGGATAGTTTATTTACTTAAGCTGGCAACGTCTCTAATGTCACTACAGAACAACCCATGGACCCCAGTGTCTACGCTCTTCGTCATCGTGCGTTTGATCTCACGGTGCCTATCGGTGCGATGACACCGCACTGCGTAAGCTAAAACATTGGTGCAGATTCGATATTTCGGACTTTTGGGCTTTATGTGTGTCTAGCTTTATCGCAAGTCGTGCATCAGATATCGACTAACTACTATGTTTTCACAAGACTTCTTTCCATCCGTATGTCCAGGCATTGAAGGTTTCTTTTGAATGAAACTGACTCGTGCGGTCAAAAGTGGGGTCTTCCTTTGTACCCGGTCCTGAAAACGTGAGTTTTTCCTCCTTGCAATCCCTCACTGATCATCGAGGCATGATCACGACTTGTAGCTGTGAGTCTCGTTCAATTTCATCGATACTTTATGACCTTGTCAATTTTATATCAATGGATCAGCTGTAAATGTTCCCTCCCATGTTCTTCTATGTTTGGCCGATTTATTGATAATTCCAAGG
>JBBPOM010000631.1:0-21108 GCA_038091455.1 Leccinum uliginosum | reverse complement strand
AGTAGTAACAACAATGGTAATAAATCGTCTTTCAAACAACTCTGCGACGCACATTCCGCCCTTCTGAGTAGTAACTGGAATTTACCTGAGCAACCTCCCTCTTGATGTGTTTCCATTGTTCCCTTGCATTCGTCACACCACATTCGGGCACCTCTTGGATCGTGTCAAATGCCCGCAGGAGGACGTCCTTGACGAGGGCACAAGTCAGAATTGTATTGTCTCGGGGATCACGAGATCGAAGGATCAGATCATAGAGGTCGGAGACGAACGGTATCATTGGCTGGAAGTACGGAGTAAAGTCTTCAAGTATGCTTTTCGACGACAGCTGGCCAAACTTGGTGTCATAGAGACTATAGACCTCGGATAGCGACTTCGCCGAGATCCATGGCTTGAGAAGTGTGCGCTCGATGGCCTTGTCCTTGCGAACCTCATTTGGTGCCTGATAGGTAACACATACCCACACGAGGACATAGATGAGAGATTCAAGGTCGTGTGCCAGTGTGTGCACGAAGCCGTTGCTTGGTCGAGAGTATTCGCGAAGGAGATCGAGAGACATGAACGGAATGGTGCCCTGCGTATTTTTAGTGTCCGAGTCGGGAGAAGAACTGATCGAAAGACTTACCGTGCGGTGCTCACTGGTCACGCCTTGCTTTTCCTTGTCGAGGGGTTTGGCGTAGTCGAAGTCGATGAGCAGGCCCCGTCGGAAGCCCAGCTCAGAAATAGCGTCTTCTCGTTTGTCCGAGCCCGACGTATGGTGCCATCGGATGGTACACAAATACGCGAGGATGTTGTTGAAACTAACATCACGATGAAGCACGTGGTGTACGTGCACGAGAACGTAAAGAACTAGAAACGAAAAAGATTAACGAGTGGTGTCGCCACTAGTAATAGGACTGACCGTCGACAATGTCAATAAACATGCTCACAAGTTCCCGTATACACGTGAAACTAGAGAGGGGATCGCCCACCGGGGTCATCATAAGGCGGCGATGAATACGAGTTTCGAATGACATGTTCCCAAAAAGAAAAGAGGGTCGGAGTAAGTCCGTAGATTGATCGTTTTCTCCCAGCGGGACCGTCCAGGCCTCGACCAGCTTCGGAACACCTAGAAGCCCTGATATTCTTGTTAGAACGTCTTCCTCCGTGTTCTTTCTTGAAATATGTGTCCAATAGTCCTTGACGACATATTGCTGCTTCTTCCAGGAGACGGCCCAGGTGGTTGTCGCCCTGCCTCGAACCAAGGGGCTTGTAAATATACAACGTACGATTGCGCACTCTTTGTCGCCAACGTGGATCCTCTGAACGACAAGGTTCGGGTACTTGGTCGAGGGGCGAAAGACGATGAGAGGTGATAGGGTGGGATTAACGAAGGTCGGATCAAAACCGAGTGTGGTGAGGTTGCCGAAGTTGAGGACATATATGAGACGAAGGAAGAGGTCGGCGGAGGTATGGATGTTGTGTCCTCGGGAATGGATCACACCCGAGTGATCATATACGTGAAGGCGGAATTCTTGCCTTGCGATAGAAATGGCGGCCACAAAGCGCCTACACGGTTGGGACATGAATACGGCGTATGCTTTTCGAGTAATGCTACGCTGCAATTCGGGATTGTAAGCCAAAGAGGTGAGTTCGAGAAACGATAATACGTCGTGCCACGCGAAGTCTCTCTGTGGGTCCGGCTGCCCACAGAACACTATGTCTGGCTTGATGGCGAGAGGGAAGCCGCGGACTGGCTTAGTAGAATATTGCGAGGACCACATACGACCCTGAGGGGGGGCTGGGTCAGCCGCCACAGGCCCCACGTCAGGTGGGGACTCAGAATCCGAGTTGTGAGAAATGGCAAGGGTGTTGAACGCAGAGATGATAGAATTGAGCCAGCTAGCAACATTGTTCTCTTCGGCACCGGCGAGAGGTAACACCGTCACCTCGACGGTCTCCTTCAAAGATGTACCAAGGATTGTGCGGGTCACCAACTCTCGTCGCGACGATTGATTTGGTAGACTCGGAGCGACAGGCTGCTCGGTCCTGCCACTAGAGGATAAGCGCGGGTCTATCAGGAAGGCGGTGGGTCACGTACTCTGGTTGTGGTGGTTGGCTTGATGAAGCGACAGGCTGCTCTGCGATAGGCTGCTCTGCAATAGGCTGCTCGGCCCTGTCACCGGAGGATAAGCGCGGGTCTATCAGGAAGGCGGGTCACGTACTCTGGCTGTGGTAGTTGGATTGATGAAGTGACAGGCTGCTCCGAGTCTGCGACAGGCTGCTCGGCCCTGCCACCGGAGGATAAGCGCGGGGTCTATCAGGAAGGTGGCGGGTCACGTACTCTAGTTGTGGTAGCCAGTCGCTTGATGAAGCAACAGACTGCTCGTGATTGAGTGAGAACGCGGGTCGTTTGACTCGCTTTCGATTTCGCTGCGACCTCGAGCCTTTGAAAGCTCTCTGAGTAGAGGTACTAGTAGCTACATCAGCAAACCACCAAAATTCAGCCAGTGCCCAACAGAGCAACACAGATTATCAGCCTGTCACACAGCACTCCACAGCATTCCAGCTGCCTCCAGCCAATCCAGCTCCACAGAGTGCCTTGCAGATTTTACTCCCAAAATTCCACAGCACTCCACAGCACTCCAGCACCCTCCAGCCAATCTAGCTCCACAGAAGCTTTGCAAATTTTGCTCATAAAATTTACAACAGCACTCTAGAGCAGTCCAGCTGCCTCTAGCAAACCCAGCTCCACAGAAACTCAGAAACTCATATCTGGATATTTTGAATGTCAGTCGAATTTTTTTCTCAGTCACTAAACTCCGTGACACAGATAGTTGCAAATTTGAAAATTTCACTCGGGTAAGCGGACTCAGGAACCCCCACTGAAACCCATGGGGTAGATCATGACTTCAAGCTCCGTTCTACTAGTACACTGGAAAACGAGAGCACAGCTGTAGCCTGTGAGATACTCTAAATCTGTTTCTTTCTGCATGAGCTAGTGAAACGCCAGACGTGTCAACACATGCAACGAGAGATGACAGCACAACAAGAACCTTTTCCATACAAATTGGCTGCTATTTCTTGCAACTTCCGATCTTCCCCTGTTCCTTCAAGCATGCATATTGGCGGGAGTTTTGAGAGAGCGGAGGGTAAAAAGGTAGTCCGTTACGGATTCACAAAAACTGTGGAGCATAAGTCCAATTGGTGAGAGATGAGATAAAACTAAAATTAAAAAGGCGACGCACAGTGCAGGTCGCTACAGGTAGTACGGTGTACCCGTACCCTGACTCGGTACTGCATGGTTGCGTCCCTCGTCACGTCGTCATCGCTCCTCCTCGTCCTCGAGTCGTCGTTGACATCACGTTGTCACATGCTGTCGCGGCAGTCGTTGCGTTACGGTGGTCGCGTCGTTGTGGTCGCGTCACTGTTGTCTCCGCATGGACAAGATCGTACCCGTAGCCACTGCAAATACCAACAGCTGATTTGTCGAACCTGAGGACCCTGGCGTAGCCGCGTAGATGCTGATGGCTGTAGAAGAAATGAGCACAAAGGAAGACGAGTCACTGCCACACTCGCCTGCTCGTGACGTAGACAGTGTACGTTCTGCTCGCACGCCGTGAACAGGCGTCCGAGGTGTTGTTGGGGTGAAAATGTCATTGGCTTCTGCGCGCGCTGTCACTCTGCTCGCACGCGGATGGGCGTCCGAGTCTATTGCAGCGGGATTGACAGTGTTGTTGGGGTGAAAAAGTCGAAGGGCTTCGTTTGGCGAGTGATGCTCTTGCTCTTGCTCTTCCGTCTGGGCTGGAGTGCTACGGCAGTAGATTGAAACGATCTCTTTGTCTGATATCTCGGAACTGGCGAAACGGATGGACAGTAACAACCTCCTGGAACGCCAGGGTCCGTGTTTGGAATATAGCAGGCTAGCCAATGGCATACAAATCCTTATGCAATAAGGCCGGAACCCGAAGTCGAATGGGTAGTTTCGATAACTCGGCGGAATAAATGCCAACCTGCGACTAGATACGGCGGGTACATAACCTCCAGGAGACGATTCCCGTGTCCTGCATTGCAAGGAGCGACACGAATTAAGAGGTAGATGATATGTCGTGCAGACTCTGCAGAGTCATGAACCACTCCACTTGTAGGCTGCATCATCTTGTAGGTAAGCGACGTTTTCGCAAATCTGGACGAAAACACATACCTGGAACTACTTAGAACATCTGGTCGACAGGGATAGTACTTTGTATGTCGACCATGTTGAGGAGAGCCAAATTCACGGGCATCGGAACAACGTATTGCTGCCCAAGGCGAACGAGGTATTCAAGATGTCGGCCTGCCCTTTCTTATATCGTATAGCATCGAGGAGACGTTTCCTCTCGTCAGTTGGGCGACTCGCTTGACTTCTTGTACCAGCGCGTCTGCTTGGAGATTGTGTGGCATTCGACCAGGAGTTTGGTTTCTCTCTGCGTCCGAAGCGAGCGAGCTAAGGAAAGCTTGCGTGTCAGCTTCCAGCTGCGCTTGAAAGACGGTAGAAGCTTCTGTGCAAATGTCCCGCAGCATCTGTTCCGACGCCTCGTCTCCAAACAAGGCGCCGTTTCGGCAGCCGAGGATCGCCGTGAGCGAATTCACCACCGCGTTCACGACCAGCTTTTTGCGCATGGCGAGTTGTATGTCCGACATTCGCCTGCATCTGCAGCCCAGTCCGTCCAGAGAGCCAAGGACGGCCACCGTGTCCCGCAGACTGGAATATTGTTCGTAAGACGCCTCGCCTGGACGAGCTATGTCGTCCAGACTGAGTTCTCGCTCGTGCGCCGACTTGCCCTCCTCCGACAACGATGCTGATAAAGTGTGGTCTGCTCTCTGGATTTCGAAAGAGTTTTTGCACGAGGTCTTCGTAGATGCCCGTCGCATTCTGGAGTAGCACGATCGTGCTTTTAGGTGTCGGACGCGGGACCATTCAAGAGATAGCGTTCGTCGTGTTCCGTGCCTTTCAAGTTGTAGTGACGAAGAGCGTTTTTCAGGTTGGCGAGGACGGGCGAACGGGTTTTAACATCGTGGTGGAGGACGGGTATCCCGGCGCCGGAATAGTCGCCTTGTTCGAAAACCTCCATGTCGTACCCATCGCTGGTTTGTACTTTGCCCTGGTTTTCCACCGAGATGGTACCACCAAGGGAGGCTGCAGTCCGTGCTTGGCTCACAGATTTGTGTATGAGCGTGATCGAATGCGCGCGTGAAAGTGCTGCACGGAGATGATGGGCGAGGAGGGAGCCTATCATAGGGCCCGATTCCTAAGATATCGTAGCGGCAGACAGAATGAAAGTACCACAATTGGTCCTCAGATTTGCCGCCCTGGTAGTTTCCAAACTGAGGACTCTGATTGGTGCGAGAGAAAAGGACAGTGTCCGAAAAGGGAGAGTAAATCCTGAAAGAGCCGGGGTCATTCGTATCCAGAGGAAACTTGAACCAGCTGCATTCGTCAATCAGCAAATATACAGTTCGTCGATCAGTGCAGAATAGCCTACTTGTCAGCAAAGTTGCCGTCTCCGTAAACGTTGCTAACATAGGGCTCCGCTGTCCTGCGCGAGTAGATCACCTTGCCACAGTACCAACTCTTGATGGCATACGTTCCCGCCTTCTCGCCCTTGCCGTGGAGCAATACGAAGATTTGGTCCGCGTACACTGCTTCCACCGGGCAGTGCCCGACCAAAGGCTCGCCCTCCGGACGTGGAGGACGCATACAATGACCTGGGACTGACGTGGTCATCGTACAAATCTGCTACGCTCTGTAACGTCTCTGCGGTTTTCTGAAACGCCTTTGTGAACTTGAGACATTCTGCCTCCGACGTCAGTAACCTCTCTCAAGATCCGAACTGTCTTATTCACCTTGGCAATCGTTACGCCAACACCAGGCACCGTCATTGCTGAAGTGACCCCGCAGTTGTGGGGATGCATTTTCTTCCTCCTCGACCGCACCGAGAGCCGGCGCAAGAATATGCTTGTTCGTCAAATACACCAGCAGCGAGGATGACAAACTACGCACCGTTGCTCGTCCGGGTCACCGTCGTCCCTCGGTTGACCACGATCCCGCGCCTTGTCCGAGAGTGCTCTTGGCTTCTCCGTGGGACGGCAACATCACCACTTGCTGCGGAAGTACTCAGCGAGGCACTTGCTCAACGAAACTTGCTCACTCACCTGCTTCAGATCCTTTCCTCCAGATCCTCGAAAATTTCCAACACCAGAGCCCGGAGTCCGCCTCGTCTGATTTCGCCATTCCCTTGCCACCGATCCCTGCACCTCCGGACAACGGCGACAACCGAGCTCTTGCGTCCGCGAGCGCGATGTATCCCTCTTGCGAGTTGCTGGTTCTATATCCTCTCCCCACGCGCTAGATGGCGTCTTGTAAGTAGCAGTAAGGATCTTGGGGTACTTACGATTTGTGGCCGTGACGATTTTGAACTCCGCAGTCAACTTCCCACTAGCAATAAAAGTAAATGGGATATTGCTCATTTTTTCCATAATTCTCGTCGGTGAGATCGGCTCAATTGTCAATTTGAAGCAAGCTTTGAATAACATTATGACGTATCCTCGGTGTATCTGTATCATTTACAAATGAAAATAGATTGTACAGTCGACTCCCTCCTGTCGGGACAGCTACCTAATTTAGACGTCCGCCCGGCCGTGACCGAATCGCGACCAATTTTCACCCAGGTCGAAAGGGGGTGTGGCGGTGCCTCGAGGGGGAATTTTCGGCAAAGGTCGAAATGGGGTGTGCGCAAGCAAGTCACATCTACCACGACACGTATTCGAACAAATCGTGGCCCGCAGTGGCGGAGGGTATGTTCCGAGCCCTTTAATGAGGACACCGTGACGAACGGCTCTCGTATTCAACAACAAGGGACGTACAAAGACGGGACCAGACGACTGTTGGATAACAATCAACGACGACGAGTAGCGACTCGAGGTACTCGTTTCAACAAGGGGACCCATCTCCACGACGAGCCAACGGAGAAACGAGTAAGTCGGGCTTTGGGCTGTCTAAACCGCTACCGCCGTCCCTTAGTCGCCTTTACGGGAAGAACTCACTAACGACGCTCACAAGGACGACGGCGGCAATGCGTGTCTTGCGTTTCTAACGAACTCGCACTTAGTGATGAGTTGGGTATGACAGGATCGGGCGGTGTCGAAAAGTTCTACAGAGGCTGGTATTCCATTTGATGGTGCCCAGTCCCTCAGTGATTCTAGCTTGGCGATTCACAGCCAAGGAGGTGGCGAAGCTTTAAGAGCCGTTCTCACAATGGCTCCGGGGGAGTTGAGGCTCTGCGGTGTGTCTATACTCTGCTTCTCTTCGTCGGGGTTGGCTGACTGCAAGAATTTCCTCTCCGTCCATCTTGGCACTCGCATTGAAGGAGCTGCCAGTGGATGACTTGACCATTCGTGGCAAGAACCCGAAAATATCACCGTTCCAAGCGTTACCCAAGAAGCAAGATGGTGTAGACGTAAAAGAACCGTACAACAGAACTCGCTATCAACAGTCAGGACGGTCTGCGCTGTCCGGATTTCCCAGCGTCGTAGCCAGCAACGACCCGTACACTGTCTACCCCCTTTACCGATTAGAACTACACGTAGCTAGAATATTTGGTATTGGAAGCATGTGAATCTCAGTCGAGCTGAACGGCGAGAAATCGCCCAGCAACGGGTTGTATTAAAATGCCTGTATCAGATCAGATACAATCGAGTTGCACGCAACAAAATCACTCGCCATTTTCATCAGTCGTTGGGCGGCCGCAAGAACTCCATACTTTTGCCGTTGGAATGGGTCGCATTCGACCGTAGTTGCCGAACAATGCATTTATCCATCCAATGCTGAGATCTTTATAGTCAAGAGATTCTTGTTTCCGCTGGGCTTTGAAGCGATGGAGATCTGCGGTCCTCTCGTGCTCCCGAACTATACACTCCGCCAGCACTCTTTCCGCGTGATGCACATCACGCTGGGCGCGGGCGATTTCAAGCACCAGCACTGCCTCTTTGTCTTCGAGGTCCTCGGAAGTCCTTGTCTATTATAATGTTTATCCTATCTTATAGTAAGTATGGCAGTACTCACATCAGAATGACAGGCTGTATAGATTTCCTCGAGGAAATCGCGCCTGGAAGGGCCTGGGCGTAGATCCAGGGAAGGACTGCTCGTTCGAGCGGAAGCATCTGAACCAGATGCTTCAGGACTGTGTTGAGAATGTAGGCTGGATACCGTCGTCGAATTGCTGAGCATGATAGTTTTGAGCTGAAATGGAGGAAAGCGAATTACGGTGTAGCCTGCCAGTGTGAGGGAATTCCCAGGCAGATCAAAGTTCAGCCCATACCTTTTGAGATTTCTGGTGGCGCATGCATACTGTACAGGCCCATCAAGTCGTAACGATACGTAAGTCCATATTCAGCTAGCTCCGAATCTTCATTTTCCGTCGCTCATGCCCCGTTGCCCTAGCTGCGGAAAGAGTGGCTTTGCAAACCACGAAGCCGTGGCAAGGCACATGAGCCAGCCAAGGTCAGGTTGTTCTTCTTGGTCCGACAACCTTATTCGTCTTCAGGAAGAATGTTTACCCGCGGGCGGGTATAATAATGCCCAGCAAGCTATGTCTGTCGACGACGACTCGGAGGGAAGGGGCGCACGGGAGTTTCAAGATGAAGAAGGATCGTCATTTGTGGATGTCCATGAAGATGAAAACGTACTACGAGATCCACCGTCTCCGTCAATCCATTATTACCCAGGAGCCGCCCGTTCATTCGAGGGAGGCGCTACCTTTCTGGACAAATTCGATAAGGACCAGTTCAGCAACCACCGGAAATCAAACATATACTACCCATACGCTTTCCGCGGCGAATGGGAGATGGCCTCGTGGCTCCTTCGCTCGGGTCTAAGCATGAGCGCAATCGACTCTTTTTTATCACTCGATCTAGTCCGTGTGTTCCATTATTCTTCAAATACATAATAACAGTGGTACTAGATTAAACGCTTGCCCATCTCGTTCAGAACTGCAAAGGAACTCCGAAAACGAGCCGAACTGCTTCCAAGTGGTCCTCGCTGGAAGTCGTGCCCCGTTCCTACCACTCATCCAACAAAACGTCCTGTTATCCTGTACTGGCGCGATCCGTTGGAGCTGCTAGAGTATTTATTCAATAACCCTCTCTTTGCACAGGCGATGGAATTGACACCGTATCGGTTATACAAGACAGCCGAGCGTCTCTGCCGCGTATATACCGAATGGATGTCGGGCGATGATGCATGGGAGATGCAGGTCAGTTTGACGAGATAGGCTTGCGATAATCGTACTGACAGAAGCAGTCCCAGCTTCCTACAGGTGCCACCTTACTGGGGACTATCCTTTCTTCCGACAAGACTACCATATCGGCCTTGACCGGTGACCGTGTTGCACATCCACTTTTGATTAGTCTCGCTAATATCAAAATGTCCACACGCCTCAAGCTCTCTTCTCGTGCTTTCCTCCTCGCTGCACTTCTCCCGGTACCGAAATTCGTCCATAAGAACAAGCGGATGAAAGGCGTACTCGAAGACCGCCTGATTCACAAGTGTCTAGATATCGTTTTGGAGCCCTTAAAGCGCGCAGCTACGATTGGTGCGATGCTATCGGATCCGATGGGTAATTTGAAATATTGCTTTACCCCTCTAGCAAGCTACATAGTCGACACCCCGGAAGCGGCGATGCTAGCTGTTGTCGGGGGAAAGACTTCACCTGTTACCATGGCTAAGTACACTGATTTCGGAGACTCGTTTCAACATGAGCTACGCACATCGTCGACCACGCTTAGCCAAATCGCTATCGCAAGAACGAAAGCTGATCCCAAGGATCTCGAAGCCTTCTTCCGGGAAGCCCAGAAGTTTCGTCTCAATGGCGTCGAATTGCCCTTCTGGCGGGACTATCCCTTGTCGTGTCCTAGCCGGTTCATCACCCCCGAGATCCTCCATCAAGTCCACAAGAAGATCTGGGATCACGAAGTTCAGTGGTGCATCAATGCGTTGGGCGCCGCCGAGATCGACTTCAGGTACTCCGTTCTTCAACCCGTCACTGGGTTTCGTCACTTCAAAGAGGGAATATCGGCGCTGAAGCAGGTCACTGGTCGAACCCATCGTGACGTTCAGCGCACCATAATTTGCGTCATCGCCGATGCTGCCCCCCGTGGTGTTGTCACAGCAATCCGAGCCCTCTTAGACTTTGCGTATCGCATCCAGGCATACCAAATCTCGGACGATGATGTCACTCTCATTGCTTCCGCTTTAAATGGATTCCATCTACACAAGCACGCTATTCTCGAGGCCGGTTTGCGCCAAGGAAAGGGTCGTCGGCCTATCGACAACTGGCATATTCCTAAGTTAGAACTCATGCAAAATATCGCGCCAAGTATTGCGAGGGTTGGCGCCACTATCCAGTGGTCTGCTGATATTACTGAACACGCACACATAGATCAAATCAAGGACCCTGCCCGCGGTAGCAACAACAACAATTATGATCCTCAAATCTGCCGACAACTCGATCGCTTGGAAAAATGCAGAAATTTCGATCTCGCCATGGCCCTCAAAGACAAAGACCCTCAGCTGGACCTCCATAATGGAGATGATGCAGACGAAGAGCAAGATGTCGAGGATGACGAAGCTCATGCCCGCATGGCTCGGCGAGAAAGGGTCCCGATCGACTATTTTGCGCGTTCTCTTACTCGCTCAGAGTCGTCGGATCACACTACTCCCTTGCCATGTCGCACGTTCTCTGTCGGACGTGTAGCTTTCAACCTTGCGTATGACCCGTCAATACGCCGCATCTCTGTCGATGGTGCAGCCGCACTATTCCGACTCCCTGACTTACGAGGTGCCCTGGCTGATTTCTTTTCCCATGAGCAAGCGTGCGGCGTTAGTGCGTTACGCCCTATTGGTGGACCTCGCAAGGCATCAAACTCCGCCATCCTCCCATTTGAGGATATCCAAGTTTGGTTCAAGCTACGCCTACAGACAACGGACTTTCACACCGACTCTATCCTACCTGCGCAAACCCTCCTCGCTTCTGCTCCTCAAGGTGATTGGGAGTTCGGGCGGTACGACTCTGTCATTGTCAATACGAATAGCTCGTATCTTTGGCCAATGAGTGGTTTGCAAGGTATTCGACTGTCTCATTCTCAGTAATTTATCCTGATATGGTTGGACTCCAACAGGGCATTCGATTGCACAACTGCGAATCATTATGCGTCCGCTGGGCCAACCTCATCAATTATGCTCATGGGCTGACAGGTTCTTGACGTATGTACAGCGTTTCGACATTGTCCCTCAGCCATCCGGCAGCCGTGATCCATCGACTCAGATGCATATCCTCAAGAGGGCCGTCCGATCGGGAGGAGAACGCCTGGGCGATGTTATTCCTATCACGCAAATACGGGCGTACGCAAACATTATACCACGGTTCGGTGATCACGCTGACCCTCGTTTGAATTCATTTAACGCTTTGGAGCACACGCGCGAATTTTTTTTGAATAGATACTTCGATAAAAATATTTATTATCCACTTTCTCTTTAGCCGCATGTTTCCAACGTGTTTCATACCTTTATAGAGACGTCGCGTCGCGGACTGATTAGTCATATGTTTGTACTGTACCTCCTTTGTTCGCCCGCCCACCCATGGCACAAACTCGTTTTAATCGTACTGTAGATGCAGTGTACAAATTAGGATCTTACCCAGTTCCCCAGAACGGCCGTACCGTCACCACGATGGACAAGATTACCGCTCAGGAGCTCAAAGGAGCTATATTCAAAGACAGCCATGACTCATCAGACTCGGAGTCATCACGCACCCGAGCCCTAGGATACGTATTGGATACGATTTTTGCTGATTTTTCCGCCGCCATACCTTCCGCCGATTCGCTCACAGTCAATCGGCAAACCGTCAAAAAATTTTCCCCCTCGATTGCTGCCAACTACCCGGATGATGCTGCAAATATCCCCCTGTACAACAGCAGCGAACGTCGCTGGAACTGGCCATTTCCCACTCGCGGAGATGCTACTCTCGAGGAAGCTACTAAAGCCGCATTTGGCGGCAAACTCGAAGGCGGCTGGCAAGAAACCCTCGTTGCCGTATTCCTCAACACTGTCTCTGCTGCCTTGGAACCCGTTGTCAGAGGGTCTACGGCGACTGACCAGGAGGGCGAGAAGGAACAGAGAGAAGGGGCCCAGGAGGGCGAGCTAGAGCAAAGAAAAGAGGCCCCGTACCGACATTGGCTGGCTACGCATAGCAACCGCCGTTTGCCTGGTGCTGCGAATGGTGCTGGCGCTTATGACCGCCACCCCGATTTGATGCTCCTCGAGTCATCGGCATACGCTACCGAATCAATCTCGTGGCTCAGCCCAACCGTTCTCGGCGAATACACCACCGAAACCTGGAAACCGAATATGCGCCTTGTCAAAACACTTCATACGAAATCGTATCTCACCTTCCTCGAACAACCCTGGAGGCGGTTCGTGTTGTGCCTATCTATATGCAGGCAGGAAATGCGTCTGCATTTCTACGACCGCTCCGGCGTTTGTGTCAGCCCCCCTTTCAACATATGCGATCGTCCAGCCGATTTCCTTACGATTCTTGCAGCAGTGGTCTTCGGACCCAGGCTGTGCATAGGTTTCGATCCCACCGTCACGGTTCTCGCCACCTGCCCACTTCGTACTGTGCGCCGGAAGGTCATTCAAGCATCCTCGGGCGTTCCGAGCACTATCGACGAGGAGGAAACCGGAGAGAGTGAGAAGTCCTCCAGTGAGGATGGCAATGTCACCCCTCCGAGTCCGACGACTGACGCAAGTGATGTCGGTATCGATGATGATGAGACCGGAGACTCGGAGCAGGAGGAAGAAGAAGCTGTCGGCCAGGAGGAAGAAGATGTCAGCCAGGATGAAGAAGCTGACAGCTCGGACGAAGAAGCTGACAGCTCGGATGAAGAAGCTGACAGCCAGGATGACGAAGTCGTCCCTCCGACGACTTGTGCAAGTTACGTCGATATAATCGGACTCATGCGCAACGAACCTGTCCATGTTCTCTTCGGGGAACCTGGTCCCTCCCGCCCCCCTCCCGCCCGAATCGGGCGAATCAGGGCGAACGATCATTGGTACGATATTGAGAAAATGTTGTTCTCTTCTCCCGGTTTTTTGGGCAGGGGAACGATCATTTATCTTGCCTCTCGCAATGGTCAGACATATGTTGTCAAGGACCATTGGGTCGAAAATGCTAGCAACGAGGTGAAGATGATGAACCGCGTGAAGGGGATTGTCGGAGTACCGGAGGTCACAGAGCATTGGCACGTGGAGGTTGAGGGGACAGTCGATACGACCTCTCGTTATCGTCCAAAGAGGGGCCTGAAGTACATGAAAGGGCACAGGACCCATGTTCGCATCATCATGAGTCCTTGCGGGCGTCCTTTGACGCAGTTCAGGACCAAGCATGAGCTGATTCAATGTGTACGGGACGTTCTCAATGGTACGTGAAACATCGTCTTAGTGACTCAACTGACTTTACTTTTTATGCCAGTCCAATCCAAAGCAGTTGAGAGGGGCATCCTCCATCGAGATACGAGCCCATTCAACGTCCTGATTCGAGACCTTGCTGATGGGGTTTGCGGCATGCTTATCGACTGGGAATTCGCGGTGGAAATTACGGAGGAGAGCAGCTATAGTGTAGGCGGAACGGTGAGTATTCCTCACATCGTAATTTTCGCCCTCTCAAATCGTTCTTGTAGGGTACTATTCCGTTTCTTTCGAGGTCACTCCTAGGCCAAATATCGGATGGACTTAAGCAACGCACAGTCCTTGCGCAGAATGGCGTATACAAAGACGGACTTGTGACCTCCGTGACCCTTGCGTCTACGCAAGGCGATTTCACGCTCATCCACAGACCTGACGATGATATCGAATCCCTCTTTTATGTCCTTCTTTGGGTCATGATCTTGTATAACGGCCCCGGTGGTCAAAAACGTGAGGACTTCAATTTCGAAACCTCGATACTCTCGCAGTGGACAGAAAACTCCATCCTCAATCTCGATGCAGCAAAGAATTCCAAGAACTCGTTGATCACGGAACCCCCTTACAAACTCAAGTTAGCTGACCATGTGTCCCCGTATTTTCGCGACCTCGGTCCACTTCTCGATGATTGGCGGGAGGTCTTCAGGCTTGCGCACTTTTACGGCCACACGGTGGAGGTGGAACCTTGCTTAAATGTACTCAACTCCTACCTTGCACGTATCCCTCTGCAAGACGACGATTCCTCTATCCGTTTAGCTCGTGCAGAGAAAACCAAGATTCTTAAGGGTTCGCTGCCGCAAGATAGGGCGACTCGGAAACTGTCCAACGCGAAGAAACGCGAGCGGGAGATTCGGAGCTTCGGTGACATACCCCTTCAAGTCAAACGTTCGAGGGATGAATCTTGATGAAGGGTATAGCCCACGTACTTTGTATTCTTGTATGTGTACTCTATGTAGAACCGTGACTAGCTCTCCGTGTTGTAGTATGTAATTCACCATGTGCGTTTAGTCAGTTACGTCTTCACTCTTCACATTTTTGACTCGTCACACCGCGTCTGCCGCCAAACTATATAAATTATGTCGCGTGCGGTTTTTTTGTTGCCGCTCCTCTCTCAACCATCCGTTCATCATCTCTCGGCTTTCCCTCATCCCTATTAATGCGACCCAGCAAGGGGAACAGGAAAAAGCGGCAAGCAGGCGACACCGAGCATTATGGCGCGAAGAGATCAAAGTACACTGACGGTGATCTCGATCCCTCGACCGCGAGTCTCGAAGCTTCCCAGTCACAACTCGCTGAAGATCGTCGTCCCTCGAGAACGGGTGCAGGCTCAGGAGGACGAGTCAGTCAATTAGAACGGATTGGAGCTGTGATTGAAGCCCCCCGCTTACTACACAAGTCACGCACGACCCTGGCCGACGATGCTGAGCCAAATCCGTTTGCTCCTATGCCGGCCGCCAGTAAAGGGAGGAAGAAAGTAAGTGAATCGAGACTTGAAATTTTATTATGGCTACTTTATTGTTGCATTAGACATCTGCGCAACCGTTACATCCGGCAACGGGTTCTTATAACCAGTCCTCTGGCCAGAACACGGGCAAAGAGAAAAGACAGCAAGCACAGGTCACCACGTTGCATACTCTCTGGCGCAATGCTCACTATATTCTAGGTGGACCCGGCGCTCGTGCCGCACTTCTACGAAGGATCCAACAACAATAGGTTTGGTTTCCATGTGCCAAATGTCCCACCCGAACCATTGCCCCATCTCCAAGAGTCGACTAACAGCCGTATCTCTGAGCAACTTGCCAGAGAACGTCGTCCTCGCGTACCTCAGCCTCCCACCTCCGTGGACTCTTCTGCGCTGTACACCAGTGGACGCCAGGTTGCGCCCCCTTCCCAAATCCAGCGTTCTAAATTCGCTACTTCTTCAGGTATCTCCGAACTCGCTGCATCGTCTGCACATGCCGCATCTCGATCAAGTCATGGCGTGAAAGGTAATGGAGATGGTGGCACAGGAAACGGCCCTCAGGAGGGCGAGGACGAATCAGGCATCGACGGTGGCGAAGAAAGATCTGAAGGTGATGAGTCAGAAGATTCGGAAGAGGACAACGAGTGTCGCGTTCGCCTCGAACCTGGTTTGCTGTTGCAATATCACGACTGAACTTACAGCTGACAGCTAGCTGCAGGATTTTTCTCCGAGGTACAACACACAGAGACTGTCCGTCACACGTCTCTGCCTCCAGATCACGAGTTTACCTACTCCCGTGACGAAGACGAAGGCACTGCTGCCGCTTTCTTAGGGGGATCTGGTTCTCGAGAGGTATGGTAATTTCTCTGATCATTACAGTGACTATTGGTAATGCTAGCATTTTCAGGCCGAAAGAGATGAGAGGACCAACATCCCTTCGGGAAATCGAAATCATGTGGATGATGTTTTGGAAAAACATCACAGGAGGAACGGGCAGCCTCATGCACCCGATCCTTCTGCGCTTATGTTACATGCTCAATCCGGTGCCCGTCATGGAGGGCAGATTTCTTCCAATGGTCCTGCTCCCGACTCTCTCGCTTCCACCCCTGCACCTGAATCTGCGCCTCGTCGCCATCGTCGAGCACGGGATCAAGCCCCACTCCCCACTCATATTGGCCATTACACACCCGTTTGGAGAGATTGCCTAGAAGACGCAAAGGTCGAGTGCAGAACCCTCCACGCTCTGTCCAATCCCTGGCCCAACCGGCTGGATATCGAGAAATCAATCATGGAGAGTCTCACCACAGTCGTTGTGGAATGGAACCAACGTGGTGTCCGTTTTGAACCTGGTACGTAGTGATGCAAACATGTTACTTCGCTGATGTATGTTTCTTTTTAGGTTTCTGGCCCGACAAGAAGCTCGACATGGCAAAACTAGCAAGTACTATCATTACGCTCTGATAAATACTCATTCATCCCACAGCTTTACGAAGACATGTCAACATGGCGATCAGAGATGAAGAAAACCGCAGTGGCGGTCGTTCCCTTGTACTACGACTTGGCGCCCGCCCGTGACGTTGAGTGTCCCGACCCTGTAGCCTTCACCGAAAATGCAGCCGCCACACTTCTCCATCAATCTATGTTCCTTCGGGATGGTCGTGATGAAAATGTAAGTTGTATTCACCCCGTTGACAGCTATCTAACTTGTCGAAATAGGGAAAAACCAAGAACTTTGCGCACCCCGCTCTGAAAGAAGCTATCACCAAGTTTTTTTATACAGGTTCTTACCGAATCGCTCATCGACGCCCCGATGTCTTTCGCGTCGGTATTCCTAAGTCGTGTCTTGCTGCTATGGCTGCCGCTGTACGCCTGACTATTTTCGTCATCTGGTTTCTTTCGCTCAGTGTTTCTACAGTTCAACTGTGTATTTGACGGGTACTCGAAGAACGGTGCAAAGAACACAATTCCCAAGTTTTCAGCAAAGTCTTATTCGTCCGTTTATCACGGTATGCTGGCGCTCGTTGAAAGGATATTAGAGGATCACTACCATGGACCCCGTCTTGATGACCAGCTCGGAAGGTGGGCGCGTGAGGGCTGGTAAGTGCTGATGATACTGAGCTGAACGTGATGTGTCATAGATGATGACGTTTTCAGGGCGGCGTTGCAACGTGTTGATCAGTCGGTTCAACGGCATGACCATCTACAGATCGCATTAGATTAGATTTCAGTTCTGCTTTGTCATTATTCCTGGATGTCACGGTTATATGTCATGGTTATATGAAGGAAAATTAGTCAGTTATGCTTTGTCATTGTTGTTCCTGAATATCACGGTTATATGAAGTTTTGATCACGGTTATATGAAGTTTTGATCATGGGGCCTGCTGGCAGTGTCACGGTGTGTCCATAAATGTTGCATTGTACAGACATGTCCAGAGAGAAATAATTAGTTGAAATCATGGGTGTAGACATAGTCCATGGAGAACTGGATGGCCTGGCTGTCCTATACAGGAATTCCCAGAGAGAAGTCAAACTGGGTCAGTATATCCAGAAGGGACCAGCCTGGAGTGGCTTGTGCACTGTCCAGAACTGTCCAGAACTGTCCAGATGAAAGTGGTTTGCTGATGTACTGCTTTGCTGGCGACTTGGGGGTCTTTTGAGCCTGAAGGGTTCCGAGCCGAGCTACTAGTAGCTGTTTTGCTGGCGTCCCGTGGGGGCGCAACTAGCTTTCTGTGGCGGAGGATGTGGGGAATCAGGGAAGGTTCCCAGCGACCGTTGTCGTTGTCGTAGAACATTTTTTGATCATTTGTCTCTATTTCCTGAGCCTTGATTTTGAAGAGGTTATCGAGCTTGGAGAGCTGGGTCCAAAACTTGATAAAGGTCTCATCGTTCCCGGCTTGAATCTCTTCGTATAACGTGGCATCGCGGAGTTCGCCTGCGAGCTCTACGTCGACTGCCGTAGCCCCAAAGGACCTGCTATCTAGCGGGACTGATGATGTTTTGCAGATGAATGGCGTCATGGGGTGTTCAGAGATGGCATTTCGATTGCTCGGGTCAGCGCGAGGTGGAGTCGACTGCGGTGGAGCAGCGTCCGCCATTCGTAGTTAGAGAGTCAGAGAGTCTTGAGTCGGGCGGAAAACGTGGACTCAATGAGGAGGGGGGGGGGGGGGGGACGAAACAATATTTCTAATTCCGCGCATCGCATCCTAACTACACTACAGAGAAAGAGAATAATAGATTTCTTTGTTCCAAAATCGGTTCAGCCAAAACTCAGTGGAAAATTCGTAGCTTGTGAGAGGGGTAAGACGAGGGTTCGCACTGTTCCCGAAACGTGGAATCAAGTGGACAGGAGAGCGAATATGAGACAAGGGAATAACATCACCAATCCGCTGGCCATTTCTTTTCATCGCGCGCTTTAGAACGTGGAGACCGGCGGCTGCAGCGTCTGTTGTGTGTCCAGCAGGAGAAGTGACATTGAAACGTTGCGCGTAGGTGACGAATTGGTCGGTACTAATGATGCGGAAGACGAGGCGAAGTTGGACAACTGTGTGCCCTGAAAATTTCCTGAGCCCGATGGTCATATGTGAGGACCGAGTACTCACCTTCCAGCCCGCTTGAAGGCCAGTCGCTTTCTGTGCCGGGACTAAAAACCGCACTGTCGTAGAGTCCGTGAGGGTATTTGGTTGATGGAGGAATGGCGTTTACGGTTTGAGGAGGCTCGACGATGTCGGGATGATGATAGTTGCGGACTTGAACCCGAACTTTGGTCCAAACTTGGATTCTCTCGGAAGGTGGACTGCAATTTGGAAGATCACGTCTTCGACCTTCAACACTGTGCTCCCCACCATTTGCGCAACGATCAAGATATTCGCAGATCGCTGGTCGGAGGTCGGGTAAGTCGAAGAGGGTTGCGGCTTCATCAATGGTGATCCGGAGATGCGGTTTGGTGGCCAGATGGATAGCGGTCGTACATGATGCAAATGTGCATTTCAAGTTTCGATTGGCGGGGACGTCGGCAATTTTAAAGTAGTCGACAATCTTGCGCGTGGGTGTGTGATAATGAGATGCTTGGAACTTTTCTTCATCCGGTTCGTGATCTTCGTCGTCAGATATAGTACCATTGCTGTCGTCGGGATGTTCGCGGGAGGCGATATTCGTGGCCAAATCGAATCTAAAACACCTGTCAGACCGGTCCAAGTAGCGGGCAATTTGCTGGTAGTAATTTTGGTTATTTCCTGCTCGTGCAGGGTTCTTTATTTCTGTCACATGGGCATGTTCGGTGACATCGGCCGACCACTGCATAGGGGAACCGGAGGCACGGATAGACGGCACCACATGTTGCAAAAGTTCGAGTTTCGGTATCTTGAAGTGCTCCGAACGAGCGCCGGCCGCCAAGATGGCATCCTTGTGCGTATGAAACGAAGCCAGTGCAGTGTCGAGCTTAGCTAACACCCGTTCATCGAAAACGGGCATCTGGGCAAGATAACGGAAGTCCAATAATGCGCAGATCGCTGCTAGGAAGCGGGTCGGTACTGCGCCGGCGATTATGCAAAGGATGTACCGTAGGATAGACCGGTGGTCGCGACCGGTGACTTGCTTAAGCTTCGACACCCCGTCGGCAAATGAGCGATAGCCGACTGGCGTTTGAAGTAGGCTGAAGCGGTAGTCGATTTCTTCCTCCCCAACAGTGGTAATACACCATTTTGTGTCGTGATCCCAAGCCATCTTGAGGAAATGGTGCAAGATTTCAATCTTCAAGAAGTAAGCTGGATCCGACAAGGGCCAGTCTCTCCAGAATGGCTTGTCGACACCATTCAGTCCGTAAGACTTTGCTACTTTCAAAAACTTCTCGTGATCGTCGGGGTGAACTCGGCTACACAGCTTAGCAATAGCTCTGAGAGTATGCTCGGCAGTTCGGGGGTCGTGGCGGAGACCATCACCGAATTCTTCGTGGGTTGCAACGGACATTGGGGAACTCCTTGGGCTCGTGCCGCTCACCAAACTCTGCTCCGGCGTATCTGCGATATATGAGATGAGTGGCATATAACAGTACCGCAGGTTTCCACGTGGGTCATTCATGGTAACGCCGATGGCCGCAGCAGTCTTCAGAGGTGCAAGTACCAAGTCAAGACACTCGTGGAATAGTCGATCAGAAAGAAGCGACCGGACACGTGACTTCTTGTGAATAAAAGATGGAACCGGGAGGAGAGCGAGTAACAGATAGGCGTGCATGGACCCTTTGCTTCGGATGTCCATGGCGATGTTGGCGAGGCTAAGAAGTAAAGGATGTGCTAAACGATTCCCGGACATAACAGAAATATTGGTTTTGTCCGATGATAGGACAATACCAAGAAGAGTTGCGCCCTCGGGGAGCTCGTTCTTTGTGATTATGAGTATCGAACACGACTGTGTATAGTAGGACTCACCTGTAAGCTCCACGCGTGCTCACCCGTGAGCCATTCATCATATTGGCGCGAAAGTTGGGCGGCAATAGACCACACCCTTCTCGGCACAAAGTCAATTTGATGCTCGAAGAGGGGGTGACTTAAAAGACTTTGGACGCATTCAATAGGATCTCGATAGAAGAGGGTGACGGGCCGCTTCGTCGGGTACCGTGTGCGTACAACTTGCGAGCGCCATCGAGGGCCAGCGGGCAAGAGATCTGCACGAAGACGTAGCTCTCTTGCGCTTCGGAACGAAATTGGGAGTTGCTTAATCTACGTTCACGAGCGATCAGTTCCAATTAATAAAGTTAGAAGTATAATACGTGACTCACCAAATCTAGAGAAAGGAAATTGTCGATTTCAGCCATGCTTAAACGGGAGCGTAACAACCACGACGCCATCTGCCAGTCTTGAGAGGAAGCGAAGGGATAAAAAAGATTTTTCTTGCGCAACTCGCGGTGCTCGTCAGAGAAGAACTGGTCCATGAACGTTTTTCCGCCGGGGAAACTCTGAGAGGCGCCTTCGAACTCTTCGATAACGGTTCTCGAGGGAGTCATACCGCGGCCAGTTGGATTTTGCATGTCGAGGGACCGGTCCTCACATACGGGATGATCGACGTCCATCTCCTCGTCAACAAATTCCATCTCATCAACAAATTCCATCTCATCAAC
>JBBPOM010000630.1:0-21123 GCA_038091455.1 Leccinum uliginosum | reverse complement strand
CTAGCTGTTTCATTTACTTAGACTATTGAATCTACTGACATGCTTGGCTATTGGTATACTAGATTTCTTGTCTCACTTTAAGCACTGACCTACTTGGTTTCAGGGATATTGAAATGACTGGCACAAACTGAAATGCTTAGCTGTTGATAAACTAATTTCCTTAAACTATGTTATGGACTGAATTGCTTGATTGCAGGCTTATTGACATCACTGTCACACCTTTCTCACTAGTCTGCTGTGCTACTATTGTTACTACTGACTGGCTCAAGTCATTCCAGTACAGTCCAGTACAATCAGACTTTTCGCAGTTTTGCTGATGTGTGTCCATCGAGTCGCCCCGTCGCCCCCTCGTATCGAGCGACAGTGGGGTTGAAGACTCTTGGAGAGTCTTCCATCCACCTATCCAATCCCTCCTCTTCTCCTCCTCGTCTTGTCCTTCCAGCCGTCCCTTCACCTTTACCCGTTATCTCTCCCTGCGCTTCACAATTTCACTTTCACTTCTAAACGGTGTGTCACAATCATTCTCACTCGTTGACTCAACCAACCTAACCAACGATTTATAGCCTGAGGTAACACCGACTCGGATGGCCACTGCTCTAACCCGTTACACGGTACAAGACCGTGCGGAGAACCGTACGTTACCCTTGCATCTTCAATTCTTATTACTGACTGTGCACTTTCGGACAGCTGCTCTGACTTGTATGGACGCACTGGCGTTAGCGTGTACCAGTGATGGCGTTCAGATCATATCGACGCCCAACATGACATTCGTGCCGGAGCCACACCTTGGCGCTGAAGAACTTCGCATACGTGCGGATGGTGGCCTGGGAACTGCGGATTGTTTCCAGTGGCCGCAACTGTACTGCAAGGAGTACGAATATGCAGTCTGCATCCCTCGTAAGGAATCACATGCATGGCCAGACCCCCTTGGGTGGGCATGGTACACACCGACACTGGAAGATTTTGAGGAGTGCAGCACAACACAGGGAAGGGGGAACCTCGTCGCATCCAGGGCGGCTGGGGTCGCGTCTCTCCTGCCGATGGCTACGAAGCGCTACAATACGTGGAGGTCTCATCGGGGTCAGAAGAAGGACATCGCTTTCAAATGGATCCAAGACCTCCAGCACACCCTTGACTTACTCCTCAACCAGTCGCTCCTTTTGCGGGACATCGTTGTATTGGTCAGGCAAGCGCAACGCTCCTTCCTCGATATCTATGCATTTCTGGAGTTTGTCGAAATCGTCAATCCTCTCCGTGGCTATCCCTCCATTATCACCCCACCGGTTCGCATGGATTGGATGGGCGCATTCACCACCGAGTCATCTGTATGCAATGAGCTATTTTCAGCGGGCATCCCTGTTTGGTTTGTTAGAGCGGATCACTCGATTACCCCTCGGACAACCATCAAGTCTCTGGTCCGATTCACCTTCCCAGACAGTATTATGCGTGCCCTCTACTCCGAAAAGGGAAGAGTCGTTCCCAACCCCCCTTTACTACACTCAGGTCCTGGAGGACTTGCACGCCATTTCAATTCACGTCGACAATACTCACCGGACTTGACATCGGCGAGTCAGGTGCTCCCCAAACAGGTAGACTCTCAAGTGGGGAAAGCGCAGACACGTGCGCAGACCAGGAAGGGGAAAACAGCACAAACTGGAATTTCAACACGACGCTGTATGTTTATAATTTACAAGTACACATATCCGTCTGCTCACAGAATACCAGCAGGTGGCAATCCTTCCCGTAACAAATGGGAGTCTCTAGCCATTCCCGAAATGCCTGAACCATTGACTGTGTGGAAGACAGCCATGGAGCGGGCATCCAAGGAACCCAAACCGACCACTTCGAATAGCGTCGATCCAGGGTACCGTGTCCCAGAGCCTGCATTGCTCATTTCCGGCCAGAGTGCAGAGAGGCGTCAAACCTACCTGACGAACTGGCTCTCTATTCGACATGCCTGGTTGACGTGCATTGATGACGACCCACCTCACCATTTTCCCTCCCCGCAAATGTGGCGTGACTTCTTGGGCAGGAGCGTCGAGCAGAAAGTGGCAAAGGGTAGTAGGGTTCAAACAAGAACGCAAAATCTCAAAAAGGCAGGGCTGGAGCTGTTTGGAGATTGCCACTTGTTGACGTTGGGATCGGAATGGGGCCCGAAGCACAATGTATACTGGCGGGAGGATGAAATTGCCCTCGCCTCGCTCGCTAACCCCCCTCCTCGTCTCATTCGTGCAATTCTCTGGGAGGTATATGAGATTGGTTTTCGCGTAGAGTTACGTGCCCTCGACCAGGCACTTGTCCCTCACCTTTGGCACAAGCATCGTGCCCTGCGGATTGAAATGCATGCTGCTATGTTCCCCTCTGTATGTGGCATGTCATTCTGGAACTCGCCTGTCCCCCAGCAGTTGGGTGCCATGGGGCTGACGGATGGGGTGGATGAAAATGCGGATTTCTTTCGGCGTTGGTGTGTCCTCCTCAGTACTTGGCCGGATGCCCCTCCCTGCCTGGAAGACACACATGATATCACTGCACCCGAGCGTCGTGCTTGGGTGCACAAACAGGTGTCTGAGGCGTGTTTTTTCTATGTCAAGACATTTTACAATTGCTTTGGAAGGCCCCCCCTCATCCCACACAGATTTCCGTTGGACTACCTTTCGTAGATGTTACTATGCGTGTACACTCACTGGCCTCCGTCCCCCTTTCTGCATCCTTTGAACCACCAGTGTAGATCGCTTCATCTGATCATTATAATAGGAGCTCTTGATTTACTTTACTTCAGACACCGCGGTTGAGTGAACATTAGCACGAGGCCACTGGCACGTGATGCAGCCATGTTCCATGCAGACAATGCTCTACTATTGCGCCCATCAAATCAGTCGATCAAGCTGCGTACTCCTTATAATTCATTATTCACTAACCCTTTTAAGGTCCACGGGAATGAAAGAATTATCACCTCGAAGATTGCTTTCTACCGTGACTGGCACTTCAATTCGCTTACAGAATGGACGCTGCAGACAAAGGTACGTCATAAAAGTGCTCAATGCACGAGGTCATCTGATAACCCTTAAACTTCAATATAACCAGGCTATCCGAGTACGTACACAAACATGCACAATGGACGGGCGGGGCTAAAAGGCCTGTGGTGTCCTCGGCAAAAGCACCCACCAACGTTCCCCACTACTATTGCATGGACAGCCCATGCCGACCAGTGCACCTCAATTCCTTTACCGCTTTCTTATTTCTTTTGGCCTTTTGCTCTTGCTGACTATAATGTTCAAGTGCGGGAATGATTGCCCCAGGACGTTCTCGTCACGAAGGGGACTCACACAACACCGCTCTACTTGCTTCGCCAACCAAACCATGCAAGCTATTCAGCAGGAAAGAATGAGCACCACGTTGCGACTTCCCGAAAAGCGTCCAAGGTCTTCGGACGATGTGAGTATCGGGAACCTATATATGGTCGCTAAGTCCTCTCTAACTTGAATATCCTGGACCACAGTTGGATGCAGAAAACCCCGCACGACCGGCTCCCCACCCCAACCGCTTTGAGGCAGTTCATGCGGACTCGGATGCTACAAACTTGAACTCAACGGATGTGACTCATGTGAGTAAAACTTTCATTGGATCAATTTATTCATATATGTTTATATCGAGGAGCGCAGTCGCACCGTGAAGACCTGCCTCATCCACCGCTGTCTCAAAGCTTTGATGATACTTATCCTGAACAGGAAAGCCTAGCGGCAGCTTGTCAGCTGCCCCCCAATGAAAGTGGACAAGGCACGACTCGGACTCGTAGATTACCAGCGAGGTATCGAGATGTGCTACCTGAGCCCCCTGTTCCTATCGATCCACCTGCTCCATCTACTATCCGACGAGTCATCCTTCATGTCTTTGACTCATTCAGGTCAGCGTTCAACTCGTTTGGAATTGCCCGCGATTATCGCCACCGGCCGTCACACGACCCTGATTCGTTTCTCTCATCTGGTGATATACTATCACACTTCGCCCAACCATCCCCGCAACACAATGTGGATGCCACTCAAGACGATCACGTTCCACCTTGGCCTTGGGCTAATATGTCAATCTGGAGGCTGATGAAGTGGACGCTAACTGGCTCACATCAAAAGTCAAATGCAGAGGTCAACCGGCTCGTCTCTGAGGTTATGGAAGCACCCGACTTCCACCTTGGCGAGCTTGCTGGTTTCAACGCACAGACTTTGACTGCTCAAATGGATGCAGCACAGAATGCTCTACCTCGTGACCACCCTTCCACACAGGATAACTGGAAACGCACCCCACTCGAAATACTCGTTCCCACCAGGGAGAAGAACAAAAACGGCAATGGCAAGCCGTTTGTTATTGAGGGCTTTTCTTACCGGCCTTTGCTCGACGTCATTCGAGCAGTGTTTGCCGAAACGACCTCGGATTTGTTTCATCTGAAGCCGTTCACCAAGGTAGGCCACACAAGTGTCCTCAACAGATCCCACGATGAGACTGACATTACAACAGATCTGGCGGTGCTCAGTTACCGGTCAAGAACAAAGGGTGTATGATGAACTATATACGACAGATGCTTGGAACAAAGCCCAGGACGAGATTGAGAAGCAAAGGCGAGATGATGGATGTAACCTTGAGAGAGTCATTGCAGGACTGATGTTTTGGTCTGACTCGACTCATCTGGCGCAGTTCGGCAATGCCTCAGCGTGGCCGATATATTTGTTTTTTGGTAATCTCTCCAAATATCGACGTCATATCAAGGGGGCATGTCATCCCATCGCATTTATTCCCACTGTGAGTGTCAGTCCTGGTCATATCCCATCCTGGCTTACTGAAACACTCGAGCAGCTCCCGCAGACCATTCGTGGATTTATATCTAAGCTGACTGGCCGCCAGGCTAACCCAGACGTGCTCACACACTGCAAGCGGGAGCTGATTCATGCAATTTGGAGAATCCTTCTGGATGGCGACTTCATCGAAGCATATAAAAACGGTATCGTGGTCCAGTGTTTTGACGGCAAGAGGAGGCGGATTTATTCCAGAATATTTACATACTCGGCGGATTACCCTGAAAAGTCAGTCATAGATCGAAAATCTCAGTTATCGCTCTAACGCGCCCTTCAGAGTCCTTATCGCGACAATACGTGATAAAGGGATATGCCCCTGTCCACGATGTCTACTGCCAAAGTCGATGTTCTACCGCCTTGGCTTCCGCATTGACGTCAAGGCAAGATTGAGACAAGCCCGAGTTCACTTCCAGCACCTTGTGCTGTCTGCTCGGAGGGCCATTTACGAGCTTGGCAAGCCATTGAAGAGTGCAGTGATAGAACGCATACTGAAGCCCGCTTCCCTTGTGCCCACAATGGTATGTACACCAAACTACATGAAGACTCCCTTGGCTAATTCGGCTGTTTAGAACGCATTCACAGAACGTCTGTCGCATCTAGGCTTTGCTATATATCCTACACTAGTAGTGGATATTTTGCATGAGTTTGAGTTGGGAGTGCTGAAGTCGATACTCAAACATCTATTGCGCATTGTCTACGCAGTCGCCCCTCAGGGCATCGATCTTTTAAATGAAAGGTACAGAGTGTCGTCCATTGCAGCCTTACTGGCAGTTTAGTATTCTACCCATAGATTTACGATCATCCCATCCTTCGGATCAGCCATCCGTCGGTTCCCTAACAACGTGGCAGATACTAGCCAACAGCCAGCAAGACACTTTGAGCAAGTTTTGCAGGTACGAATCGTCCCACTGGATTCAGGAATTGCTGATGTCAGATATTGCAGTGTGCAATGCCTGTGTTTGAGGGCTTACTTGGGCCGCCCAAGCACGAGGCAATTGTCCAAACGTTGCTGTTCCGTCTTAGCGAATGGCATGCATTGGCCAAACTTAGGCTGCATACGGACGATACACTTGCTCTCCTTGATCAAGCCCTGTACCGACTTGGAGCGCAAGTCCGTTTGTTTCAGAAGACCACATGTGCAGCTTTTCAGACTAAGGAGCTAGCATCTGAGAGTGCTCAGAGACAGAGAAGGGAAGTCGCTAATATTCAATCCGGGCATCGGAAGACGCCAGCGAGAAGCCACGCACTTCCCAAGTCGTTCAATATCAACACATACAAGTTTCACGTACTGGGTGACTACAGTGAGATGATCAAGATGTTTGGCACGACGGATTCATACAGCACTCAAGTTGTGAGTAATCATTTGCTCTAACGCAGGCAAAACCTGAAATAATGCCGCAATATACTAAGGGGGAACATGCACACCGTATAATCAAGCAAAATTATGGAAACACGAATAAGAAAGCTGTCGAGGAGCAGTTTGCCAAACAAGAGAGGCGACAAACCGTGCTCAGGCGGCAACACTGCGAGGACCTGCGGACGGAAAGCGAGGAAGTGAACACTGCCTCACCACTCATCCATCACACCATGACCGACATACCCAGATCAGACAATGTCTTCAGCTTACCCCGATTTCTGCATGATAACGAAAAAGACCCTGCCATGAAGGTACGGTACAATGACTCTCTGAACGTCACTTAGTATTGGGAGACCGTGACTGAGACAAACTCGACAGGCGAATTTTATGTCTATGCTCAAAGACCACTTGCTGTCAAGGCTGCTGGGTCTGGACTACGACGGCGATGAGCGCACATTCCAACCAGAGCAGCGCAATGCCATCCGCCTCACTGACGTCGACCATCTTGTCATGTCTAAATTGTTGCGCATAAATTACACGACATATGATATTCGCAGAGATCAGGATGTCATTCGAATGACACGCGGCGATGCTGTCTTAACCCCCTCCAAGGATGATGAGCACCCATTCTGGTATGCTCAGGTGCTTATGGCCTTCCACGTGAAGGTATCTTTCTGCCCACCTGGCCAGGACTGTTCGGTGCAGAGCATGGAAGTTCTGTGGGTTCGTTGGCTCGGCATTGATCAGGATTACTCGTGGGGGTTCAGGAATGCCCGACTTCCCAAGGTCGGTTTTGTCCCGGATCATCCAGATCATTCCCCCTTTGGGTTCTTGGATCCCTCATTGGTCCTTCGTGCATGCCATTTGATCCCAGCATTTGCGGATGGTCGTACACACGAGCTGCTGGCCCCTGGCCCCTCGCTGTGCAGGCTTCAGGGAGAAGCGGATGATTGGCGAGCATATTATGTTAATATGTGAGTTGTACTTGAAGGATTGATCGAGCTGGCGGAATTTCACACTCACACTTTCATGGCGACAGATTTGCAGACCGAGATATGTTCTGTAGATTTTCAGGAATAGGTGTGGGCCATCTCACACAGAAGGAAGGTGGCGACACCCCACGCCTCGTCATAGAACCCGATGGTTCACATGATGATGACAGTGATGATGATGCGGGTCTGGTAATGCAGGAGAATAGCAACGGTCGATCAGGAGACGAAGGTTATATTGGGCACGACTCACGGGAGGAGGACATCACTGACGATTTTGATGATGACGATGAAGTCAATGAATCTGGCGATGACAATGATGATGATGATGAAAGCAGTGAATCCGGTGATGAGTCTAATGACAACGACAGTGATGATGACGATGGTGAAGAGGAAAGTGCATCAGGGAAACTGTGACAAAATGATATAGCTATATATTAGCTTGTCCAATATAGCATTCACTGTCTTTGATATAAGAGTGATAACATAACAGTTCAGGCATTATTTTATCTGAGTGTGTTGATAGAGTTTACTATTTGCTTTCACCATTGTACTGCATATCTGAAACATGTTTTGTATATCTAATGACAATATTCTTCTAAATGGAATGAGTTGTATTATCTCTCTGTATGAGGTGTATGGCAATTTGAGTCAGAAATATAGCACTGTATCAACCCTTCCATATGTACTCTTATTGTCAGATCCACCAAGTATAGTGGATCTTGCAATATTTTGCAATATTCATCTGAATGGAACAAGTTGTCTTGTCTCTCTGTATGAGCTGTATGGCAAGTTGAGTCAAAATTATAGCACTGTATAAGCCTTTCCATATGTACTCTCATTGCAAGATCCACAGTGTTAGTGGATCTTGCAATACTTATCTGAATGGAACAAGTTGTCTTGTCTCTCTGTATGAGCTGTATGGCAATTTGAGTCAGGATTGTAGCATTGTATAAGCCCTTCCATATGTACTCTCATTGCAAGATCCATGAACACTTGTGGATCTTGCAATACTCATCTGAATGGAACAAGTTGTCTTGTCTCTCTGTATGAGCTGTATGGCAATTTGAGTCAAGATTACAGCATTGTATAAGCCCTTTCATATGTACTCACATTGCAAGATCCACTAACACTTTAGTGGATCTTGCAATACTCATCTGAATGGAACAAGTTGTATTGTCTCTCTGTATGAGCTGTATGGCAATTTGAGTCAGGATTACAGCATTGTATAAGCCCTTCCATATGTACTCTCATTGCAAGATCCATGAACACTTGTGGATCTTGCAATATTCATCTGAATGGAACAAGTTGTATTTTGTCTCTGTATGAGCTGTATGGCAATTTGAGTCAGGATTACAGCATTGTATAAGCCCTTCCATATGTACTCTCATTGCAAGATCCACTAACACTTTAGTGGATCTTGCAATACTCATCTGAATGGAACAAGTTGTCTTGTCTCTCTATATGAGCTGTATGGCAATTTGAGTCAAGATTACAGCATTGTATAAGCCCTTCCATATGTACTCACATTGCAAGATCCACTAAAGTGTTAGTGGATCTTGCAATACTCATCTGAATGGAACAAGTTGTATTGTCTCTCTGTATGAGCTGTATGGCAATTTGAGTCAAAATTTTAGCACTGTATAAGCCTTTCCATATGTACTCTCATTGCAAGATCCACTAAAGTGTTAGTGGATCTTGCAATACTCATCTGAATGGAACAAGTTGTATTTTGTCTCTGTATGAGCTGTATGGCAATTTGAGTCAAAATTATAGCACTGTATAAGCCCTTCCATATGCACTCCTATTGCAAGCTCACTATGTATAATGGATCTTAAAATTTCTATCCAAATCCACCAGCAATTATCATCCAATTACATGTGCTAGCCAATGTGCATCAATTTATGATATTAACGAATCCATGTTGACAGTTGGGATGGTATTGTATAACTATCACCAGAATGGTATAAAGTCAAAGATTATGAAATCTCATTAGCTAGAGCAGCGGTTGCAGCGGTTGCAGCAGCCCGTGACTCAGCACGCTTAGCACGAATCCTTGCTAGTGCACTATTTTTGGAGGGTAGACGCTCATTCTCTGTATACAACGGGAAGATCTGCCTATTCCACCACAACAACAATTGTTGTACCTCATCCCTCTCATCCGGGTCATTGAGCAAATCAAGAATGCTAGTGTAGAAACGTTCTGAATCAGTGACATGATCCGTGCGTGAAAATACTTGTGCCGATGTCAATGCAAATCGAGCCTTCGGACACCCGGGTATGAGTTTGATCACAACGGTAACACAGAACAGTACATACTTGTGTCGCGACATAGGCAATAGAGGCCTTTGTCACACTTTGCATTCCGTGAATTCGGGCATTGCCGGATCGAGTCGCCTTTGGTTCTTGATCCACCGAGCTGGGCGAGGTAAAGACGTGTTTGTAAGCCTGAAATTTTTCATATCAGTGTTAATTTGGCGCCCGCAGCACGATACGCACGCAAACCAATAGTCCACTGCGGAGGAGACCATTCCAAGGGTCTTCAGGGTCGTACATGTAGTTAGCGTAGACAAATACTGGCCACTGATCTCCCGCAACCTGAATTTGTCCGTTGCGCAATTTCTCCTTGATACTTCGAAAACATTACCTCGGGAGACCGTCACATGAAATAAGGGATAGACGTACTCTGTATTCTGCCACTCGTAGCCAGCAGGGCAGAGAAGGGCCCCGGTACGCTCGTGGTGAAACCCTCGACCGGCCTTCACATTCCGGGGGATATGCGGGCTGAGTGTTTGACCCTTGGGCGTAATCCAATCAACAATGGCACTTTTCATGCCTTTGGTGTCATCAGCTCTTGCACTATTGGCGCCTTTCTGAGCCTGCACCATATCAGTAGAGTAAGCAGTAAAGTAAAACGGCAATCCTACCAACTCTGCCACAGTGATGATATCCTCTTCTGAATTCTCCATAAGACGAGCTTCGAGCCCCGGGACAATTCGCAATAACTCGCGAAAGACGGAATACTCTTGCTGTTGCCTTCGAGAAGTGGTGTGACTGAATCCGCGTCCAAACAAATTCTGGGACTCACTGCGTTGTTAGCGACTCCTGACCATTTTCCTCAATCTCGCCCATAAGAGTTAGTCCATTGGTCAGTAGCGCTTGCACATTGCAAAACGCGTGAACCACTCGACCGAAATGGCGCCCGTGATGAACCAACGGATCTGGTACAGTTCTGACCTGTTGTTAGCAGCGATAACTTGTATATATAGAGGGAACGCACGGTCGTTTCCTCGGCCCTAATTCGAGCGCGTTCGTCAGCGAACGCTTCTGCCCCGCGCTCGCGACCCCGTCCCCTTGCGAGATGGACTCACGTCCGCCATCACGTCGAGCATCATTGAACGGCATAGATAAAAAGAGTGAGAGCAGGAGATGAACGATAGAAAAGACGGAAGGCCCACGACTGAAGGATACAACTAACCACCCGCCTTTATATACCTCCGCCTCCCGATGTTGCGTGCGTGACGCGATCGAAGTGACCTGTGACCTGTTTCAGAAAAGGACATCATTGATCGTCAGATCCGATCTCGGTAGATACAAGACAAGATCCGATCTCACCGAAACGACATGCAATTAAACGACTTGCTATTGTAGGCCCAGGTAGACGTAGCGCAATGTTTTCGCAATCGTGCAAACGATGCGCGACAATGGGAAAGACAGAGAGAGAAGACAAAAGTGGGGGGAGAGCACAAAGATTGACTGGGTGTGAAGGGCGACTTCAAGTTGCACACATCGCACACCGCGTTCCAAACGATTGGCGACACCGTGCAACGTACGTACAGCCCTAATGGGGTTCAGAAAAGAAAATTGTCATCAGATTCGATTCGATTTCGCCAGATCAGGCAAGATACGATCTCACCAATACTTATGCAAATAAACACCACTGGACTCGTACGGGGGACCACACAATCGCCAGAATGGGAAGCATGGGATTGACAAAGAGGTGGAAGGTGGAAGGTGGCATGCGCACTGCGGTACACCGCAGTGTCCAAACAACGCATGATACGACGGATACTCCTGTCGAGGAAAGATTGACTGGTGTAAAGAAATGAAGAGGTGGCTAAACGCACGACACACTAACAGAAAATTCACTTCAAGCAGCAAGGGAGAAGAGTGGCAGGTAAAAAAAATCTATGATGCTAGGAGATATCTATCTTTCTCCTGTCTCTGCGCAGATGAATGAGCAAGCTCCCATGCTATATCGGAAACACTGTTGATTCCATTTCCGGTGTCACTCAGTGGAGCAACACGTTGTGAACCAACGGTAACAGATGAAAGACGGTCATAGATGTGGTATATCTAGCAGCGGACGTCTCCGAACTTCTTTGCGTTGCATTGCACAGTGATCCGAGAATGTTATCATAGGCTGGATGCAATAGCCGAATCAGGGGATTGATCATGGAACCGTAGAAGTGGTGGCTTCATAGAGGAACGTGTCGATGACAGCCCGACTGAACGTAGGGAATGGCTGACAAGGGGCGACTGGAAAGGGATATACGCACAGAACGATGCTATCCCTCTGCTGATCTCGAGACGATCTCCAAGCTGTGAGGGTCATGACACATTGACCAGCAGCTCTCACTACTGGCAATCATGTACGCCGCAAGAAGGGTTAGGGGAAGCGAGGGACATGGGCTGTGGAGGCGATGGGTAGCGCTGGCCGTACGAGGGTGATGAACTGGAGCCTGAAGCGGGTGAGATTCCACTTTTCCACGGACAAGACGAAACTCACCTTCACGCCCTTGACGTCCAGGTTCTTCTTTGACTTTGCCTTCTCAAGGTTCTTCGTTGCCGACTCGGCCGCCTTTGTCAACCAGTTGAATCCACTCTTTTCGTTCTTCTCGCATCCCCATCCCCAGCCGTGTCTCAGCGTAAGACCCACATCAACATCCCGACGCCACAGCCGCCCTGCTCCTTGGTGCTCTGCTCTTCCCGAACGGACGGCGAGTCCTTGAGTTGATTGGTTTCGTGATACTGTATTTCCAACTACAGGTGGTCTTCAGGTGACTGGGGATCGACGGATTGGGGTCGACTGCTGGCTGGAGACACGTCCGGAGATGACCGACGAGATTGAGACATCGTTGGCGAAGGTGCCGCGCTGTCCAGCTGGCAAAACGAATACGAATCAGAGTACAAGCTGAGAGTCGACTGAGCTCTGGATGAACGTGGATGCGAAGGCAGATCAACGTGTGGTGGAGAGAATGTAGGAGTAGTGTAGATGACACCCTCGGGGTGGGGCTACAGCAATCCTGACGACGGCGGGATGGGTGCAAGACGGTCAGGCGGGTGGAGCCTTTCGGGGTACATGCCGGTTACGGGAGTGACAGGATCGAGGGGCACCAGGCTGGGACTCGAGCGCCACGGTTACTACGCTCGAGTACTTGTCGTTTCCGTTCTTCGGAAGAGAGTATTGGTGGCCGACCCGGTCTGGAGAGATCCAGCCGTGGCGAGCCACCCTGAGCCACTATCTGAAGGGGCCACTCGGCCTGGGTCCATCCACTCGTTCTTCCTCAGCTCCTCCGTGACTCTAGATGCGTCCAGGTGGGAAACGACGATGGTCGAATGGGGAGGGCGGTGGGTAGTACATTGACGGATCTCCGAGGCATAGTTCGTCGAAGGGGCCTGCTGCGGTCATAAGTCAGTCCGTGATTCGAGGTATAGAAGGCGGTGGAATAGCCGTTGTGATCCGAAAACTCACTCTGAATCGAAAATGGCTGTGCGTGATCGTTATCCTATCGTAACCGTTCTTTTCACAGTCGTCCGTGAACCAAAGGAACGACTTGGAGTGTTGGTATTCGTCCGCCGCGCTACTAGCCGTCGAACTCCGAAAGTTTGAATGCAACAACGGAGGAGAATCGAGGTCGCGTTGACCAGCAAACGGTCTCGACGGTTGTGATACCACAAGGGAAGACTGGGAAGGTGCATAACGAGGTCGAAGAGACGGCGATGAGAATGGTTGGAGCTCTTCAAGAAGAAGCAACCTTTACTACTTTCGTTCGGGACACGGCGTCACGTGCATGCGCCCCGAAGTCCTGCGAACGTCGAACGAGAGTCTCCAAAGCTGCCGCCGGCTTGACTCGGATGAGTCAACGTTCACTGGGGGCACTTGTAGTATACCACCCAGCCCTCACTGGCAGGGGATCGACTCCGAGTCAGTGCTTCAGTGCGATGATCCCGACGAGACTGGCCCCACTCGCGGCTCGCCGTCACATCTCAAAGGGTTCTAAGTTGGCAGTTACATAAACTGGGCCCGCCGCAGCGCCGCTTCCCGAGGTTGACGACGCTCGAAATAAAACAAATTTATAATTCTCGATACGACAATCTAGTACGTTCCAGCACAAAATGATCACACTTCAGTGGACGCGGTGTCTGCCCGACCCGCAGACCTGGATGAGTCTCGGCATCACAGGCACAGTTGTCTGCGAGCTCCCGGTCGTTGGTCTTGACTGCCAAGGCTTGTTCTGGGCTACCCTAGACTCCCTAGTGTTTCAGTCGTCAATTATCCCACCCACCGCCGATGACGGACATGGTGCAACTCACTCTTCCCTTTGCTTCTTGATCTGGTTCTCCAACTCGGCTCTCTTCGAGAGCGATACGTCTTAAATTGCCGTCGTTAAAGTTCTTCTCCCTAGCAGAGTGAACAACCCAAGTCGGCTGCGAGACAGTGAGTGATGTACACGTTCCCGGACACCAAAGTCCACATTACCTAGCCAATAAGCATCTACGGCCGTGACTTGTGTCATAGATTCTTTCGACATAATGATCAGCTCGTGATAGATGACATAAGTCGGTGTATCTAGGGAAAATGAGTTAGAGAGTTAGAGACACATAAATACTCACATCCCAGGCCATACAGCGCATTCGTGGGATACAGGTTCGTCGGTAGGCCAGTCCAGAGCCTTTGACACGGACGGTTTGGTGGAAGTATCCAGCAGTGATCGCTTTCCTGGGGAATTCATTCGATCTTTCTCAGTGCCTTAGACACAACACAATATACCAAAGTCCGGCTCCATTTTCTGGATCTTCATGATATCCTCGCGCTGCACACGAACTTCCCGGGCCTTCCTAAGAAGCTGAGGGTGCAAGAAATGCCGTGTAGCCCAGTCATCCCGGAAGCTGAGTGGGGCTTAGTGAACGATCACGACGATGACACCAGTCGCACGCACGGTTGAAAACGTTCGAAAGGGTCAGGTGATCGCTCTCTGGATCGTTAAATTTCTCGCGAGCGGCTTCCTCCATCCGCTCCTTTGGCGGGTAAAGGACACTAGGAACGGAGAGCATTTGTACTTCACGGAGGCATCAACATCTTCGACATCGACGGTTCCACGGGAGAATCGGACATTTTGCATCCGACTGGCGTTAGATCTCCAACATTGGCGAGAGCTCACAGAACCCAGAGCTAGTACATCCAATTGGTGATGTTTGCCTGCAGGCCTGTCAGCGCTACGTTTGGAAATGGAACACTTCCAACATACCTGAGGTGGAGGGTCCATAAAGTCGAACTCTAACGTGTTCTTGAAGCCTAGCGACTTCGATAGCAATATGGTATTGGCCAAATTTGTCCGCTGGATCTCGGGAATAGTGTTGGGGGGCTTGTCGTTTTGGTAGGCCGTCTCTGTATACAAGCGATAGCAGAAACTGCAACCGATCATCAAAACCTGATTGTGAAGAGTTCACTCATGATAGACTGACCCACTGCCTGTTCGGCCTGCACGAGTGCGTTGATTTGCATTCGCCTGGCTCACAGGAGTAATCCGGAAAGCGTCCGTACCGACCTTTGAGTTGTACACTTTCAGCTTGAAATACCCTTAGTCTACGACATACAGGATTCCGTCGACTAAGAATTCCATAAGCACAGTGCACAGAGCACATGAAACAACAACTTACCTGTTGATGATGTTTCAGCAATGTTACATTGACCTTTCGGCGCCCATCACTATTGGGCTCGAGGATGAGAGCTTGTAAATCAGCCGGCATCTGCAAGTAGATGGGCAATACTGCCCAAGGTGGTGGCTCGTCCAGTTGCGCAAGCCTCTCTGCGACGCCTTGGAATGAAGAGATAAATTACCCTTGAGCACATGTTTGGTAACTTGCATGATCCAGATCTCACCTTCTCAGCGTTCATAGTCGCCGATGTGATAACGAGTTTCAGATCACGCCTCCGCGTGAGAACTACTGGGGTTTCTTTGAGAACGAACATAACGATACAAAACGATCAATTTACTCCTCCTCAAGAGACCCATGAGAACACCAGTACTGAGCGGAGTGGCCGTGTGCTTCATCCAGGACGATGACAATATCTGTCAAAGCCACCCTCGTTCCGGGACTCTCGCTGCAGTACCCCATCCGTCGTATCTACAGAACGAATACATATTAGCTGGAGAAAGAGCACAAGATAACGCTTACATTTGATTTTGTCTCCGACGATGTGCAGTCTTCGAACCGAATCACATAATCAACAAGCCCGCCGAGCTTACACTGTGGGACAATTCAGATACAAGAAACAAAAACACGGGAGAATGGCGTGACACACCATCGGATAACAGACATTGCCGCAACGCGACGAGGTTGCGTACAACCAATGATACCGAAAGAAAAACATATCCGTCCTCGTACAGGAACTGTGCCAGTTGTGTGGTCTTACTCGAGTACCGGAACCTGTCTCGCCCGACGATGGATGACAACTAGGTGAAGTCCGGTCGTCAGAAACTCCCCCTGAAAATCGGAATTCTACCTTGGTTTTCTCGGAACCATGCATCCCGCTCGATCTTGCTCATCGTCCCAAACACTGCCAGCTTGAGTCCCTTTTTCGAAAGTCGAGGCACCGGCTGCATCGGTTGGAACCCGCCCGCAGGCGCGTTCGAGCGTTCCCCCTGCGGCGCAACCAAAGCCGAAACCGAAGAGGGACGATACCAAATCACGAACAACTCGTCTTCTTCTTGTTCATCCGTCTCCAGACCGTCCTCGTACCGCCGCGGCACGTTGGGCAGCTCGGGACTGCACTCACCTGTCGGAGCGCGAGCGCAGCAAAGTATCCCGAACAGACGTACGCGTCCAACATACCAATCTCCGAGACAGAGTTGCACGGGCCTACAAGCAAATAATAATAATAAGATGGTTCAGAGTCAGAATAGTTGAACAATCCTCGTGCGGTGGCATACTGACTAATAATTGTCCCCTCAACCCTTTTCGCATGAACGTCCTGTGGCCCAGTCTTGACGATGCTCCTGCACGCGCTGAGAGGACATCGGTTATACAGTGACATCAGCACGGGCGATTCAGTGTGCATGGGTGGTTCCGGTGGCGTTTCGTGCCCGGCTCCGTGGTGGCACTTTACCATTCGCGGTGTGAATCGCGCACGCGCACTTGCCGTTACTAAACGCGACATCCATCTCCTCTTTGACGTCTACACGATGTCGATGGGTCCCAGTATGTAACGAGGGCACGGAGCCTCGTGACCCATTCAATGCAGTCGTGTGCTGAATGTGCCTGTACAAATCACTAACCACGGCCCATCTAGAACACGCACGAACGCACCTCGAATCGTACAACCACGCCAGAAGCAAACAGGACATCAAACGTCCGCCTGAGGTGCAGCTGTGCTCTAGCTTGTGACTGCACATGCCCTTAATGTCCGCCCGCATCGCATGCATCCTCTGCATCACACGGGACATGCTGGCCGTCGTCTTCGGACAGCGGATCATATGCTCTCCTCACAGCGCGGATGCTCCTCAGAATCCAGCGCGTGGCGGATCCGTTCGGCACCTCTCCATAGACTTCATTTCTTGCCAGTACCTATGCAAGGAGGTAACAAGTTTTAGCAAAGTTAACAACCTTGTGAGAAAAAAAAAGGCACCTCAATGCGGTGGAAGCAACGACCATGGCTAACATGACCACAAATGTCGGCAGGGAATCCGTTGCGACGTTGACTATTGCGAGGATCGTCAGGAGTACGTTGAAGGGATTCCAAAGAGCAGTCCATAAGATGGTCAGGGCGGCCAAGGGGCGTTCGCTGACTGGTACGTTCAAACCATAAACATTGATGATCTCAGCAGCGGCTTCCTCTGATAATCCATTAGGGCTCCATGTGGGCTCGAGTCTAGATGGACAATCAGATAAGATGATGAACGAGGGCTTACAAAACTCACTCGAATATTTCCGCGGCAGACACACGAGCGAACCGAGCGAGCCTCGCAGTGAGCTCGGCCTCTTTCGTCCCGGTGACGGACCCGCCGGTGGATATATCTGGACCATGCCTTTCCGAATTTCCACCAGCTCTGAAGCGGGTAGGAACGAATCTCGAAGCAAGAATGGCATCAATTGAGAACCGCATTATGAGAATCCGTTTTGGGCTTGTATATAGATCAACGTAGAGACAATCGACTAGTGCAAGACACCTACTATTGTTTCGTGCGTTCAAGGGTGGGTTACCTGCGGGGTCGAGCAGACTGGAACAACAAGTCAGACAATTGGCAGAAGGCAGAGAGTGTGTGTAACGAACAAAGGCGTTGGTAAAGGCGTACAAAAACTCCCATCTGTTGGATAGCGTCCAAACCTCGCTCTCGAAGAGACTCTGGCTATATTCCTCCACGCTCAGTTTGAATCCCAACATTAAACGAAAGAGATGCCCACTCGGCGGGGGATTCGGTCCGCTGGCAACAGAGAGAACAAGCTGCCACCGTGCGTCACGAGATACACGCGCTGACAAGCTTGCTGCCGGATACGCTCGAGATAACCTTCGATTGCGCGCGGCTCAAACACCTTGTTGCCGATCTGGAGGTGAACACAATCCAGAAAGTGCTCCGCGATGCGCAGTTCAAGGTGAGTCGACCGCATACCCTGATAAGCGTCAACGGAGTCTATCAGGCCACTCGTATAGCAAGAAAGACCAACGATCGAACCTGCGAAAGACTCGGAAAGAGACAACCCGGAAAGAATGGCCCACGGCCGCAAATTTCCCTCGACGTCTTGTTTGTGCCACACCTCGCCCACCAGATTCCCATGCGAGCTCCAGCTTTTTTACTGCCCGAAATTTGATTAGTCGTGAAATGGGTCCTGCACGCTCGAAGTAGCGTCGACGAACTTGACTAACTTCCTGGGACCGTGGACTCATCTTGAACGCGTGTCACACGACTATGACATCCGAACGAGTCAACGCTTTGCGCGATCCGGTCTACTGCGATACGGCGACGAGCGTGCCGGTGGACAATGGCAGTCGTTGCCGAACGGGCACGGGCCAGGGAGATCTCAGGGGCGGGGTCGTGGGCGCAGTCACGCTGGGTGCTTGGGGGTTGGTGGTTTGCTCAAGCGCAATCACCTGACAATATTGCATTAGATAATCCGAAAAATCCGGAATCCGGAATCATCCCGATCCGGATACTCGAAGTTGTTTGACCGTTGCAGGCACCCGCTCATCCTTGATACACAAGCCCTTCGGGCACTCCTGGAGCCACCTGTGTCGGAAACCCCGCCCTTCTGTGATGTAGTACACGTTGTTCAAGTTCAATCACAAAGATGCATCATCAATTTTGGTTGTTCCGGTACAGTAAAAGACGGTTTACAATCACATCGGAAATTAAAAGCAGTCATTTGGCTCAAAAAAGCGAAAGGATAGGGAGAAAGTGTGAAATAATCGCCTTATCTTTTTAACTCGTGAGCTCCTATAATATCTCTATAGCTCTTCGTTGCACGCCAGGCAATAAACGTCGCAATGCGCACCTGAAATTCCAAGATCAACGGCAAACAACAACAATCGAGAGGTGGCATGGTTGAAGGGTCCGCGCAGTCGTCTAGGAGTCGTCTGGGAGAAGTTCAGGGAGGCGTATGAGCACGCGGGTCACATATCGACCAAGCGTAACTCAACGTTCTCGGGGTCAATCGCGCAGTATCATTAAAGAGGATGCGGCTTTGTTGAATCGATCACCGTAGTCGTCTGGGACAAGTCCTGGGGAGGCGTACGGTTAGACGTAGAAGATATGGAAATTCCGCTCACCTGCAATTGCGGCCGCCACGTAGTCATCTGGGAGGTGTTCTAGGAGGCGTATGCCAGTGAGCACGCGGGTCACATATAGCCAAGTATGACCCACCGTCCCTGGGGTCAGTCGCGTGGTATCATTAAAAAGGATGGGATGCGGCGAGCATGACTTGCCGTTCTCGAGGTCAGTCACGCGGTTAATTACTTGAAGGGTTGAGGGGGGATGCGGCTTGGTTGAATGGGTCCGCGTAGTCGTCTGGGAGGAGTTCTGGAAGGCGTATGAGCACGCGAGTCAGATATCGAGGACGCGAGACTCGCCGTTCGCGGGTCAGTCGCGCGGTATCATGAAAGAGAGCGGGATGCGGCTTCGTTCAATTGATCGCTGTGGTCGTCTGCGATAAATCGTGTACGGTCTAGAGTTAGTACAACTCAGCAATCAAATAATAGAAGATATGGATGTTCCGCTCACGTTCTGTCGATCAATCCGCGTAGTCGTCTGGGAGAAGTTCTGGAAGGCGTTTGAGCACGCGAGTCAGATATCGAGGACGCGGGACTCACCGTTCTCGGGTCAGTCACGCGGTATCATTAAAGAGAGCGGGATGCGGCTTCGTTCAATCGATCGCCGTAGTTGTCTGCGATAAATCGTGTACGGTCTAGAGTCAGCCATCAAATAATAGAAGATATGGATGTTCCGCTCACGTTCTGTCGATCAATCCGCGTAGTCGTCTGGGAGAAGTTCTGAAAGGCGTTTGAGCACGCGAGTCAGATATCGAGGACGCGGGACTCACCGTTCTCGGGTCAGTCACGCGGTATCATTAAAGAGAGCGGGATGCGGCTTCGTTCAATCGATCGCCGTAGTTGTCTGCGATAAATCGTGTACGGTCTAGAGTCAGCCATCAAATAATAGAAGATATGGATGTTCCGCTCACGTTCTGCTGATCAATCCGCGTAGTCGTCTGGGGGGAGTTCTGGAAAGCGTATGAGCACGCGAGTCAGATATCGAGGACGCGAGACTCACCGTTCGCGGTTCAGTCGCGCGGTATCATGAAAGAGAGCGGGATGCGGCTTCGTTCAATTGATCGCTGTGGTCGTCTGCGATAAATCGTGTACGGTCTAGAGTTAGTACAAGTCAGCCATCAAAAAATAGAAGATATGGAAGTTCCGCTCGCGATCAGGAGCATGACTCGCCGTTCTCGGGGTCAGTCACGCGGTTAATTACTTGAAGGGTTGAGGGGGGATGCGGCTTGGTTGAATGGGTCCGCGTAGTCGTCTGGGAGGAGTTCTGGAAGGCGTATGAGCACGCGAGTCAGATATCGAGGACGCGAGACTCGCCGTTCGCGGGTCAGTCGCGCGGTATCATGAAAGAGAGCGTGATGCGGCTTCGTTCAATCGATCGCCGTGATCGTCTGGGACAAGTTGTGTACGGTCTAGAGTTAGTACAAGTCAGCAATCAAATAATAGAAGATATGGATGTTCCGCTCACGTTCTGCTGATCAATCCGCGTAGTCGTCTGGGAGGAGTTCTGGAAAGCGTATGAGCACGCGAGTCAGATATCGAGGACGCGAGACTCACCGTTCGCGGTTCAGTCGCGCGGTATCATGAAAGAGAGCGGGATGCGGCTTCGTTCAATTGATCGCTGTGGTCGTCTGCGATAAATCGTGTACGGTCTAGAGTTAGTACAAGTCAGCCATCCAAAAATTAGAAGATATGGAAGTTCCGCTCGCCATCAGGAGCATGACTCGCCGTTCTCGGGGTCAGTCACGCGGTTAATTACTTGAAGGGTTGAGGGGGGATGCGGCTTGGTTGAATGGGTCCGCGTAGTCGTCTGGGAGGAGTTCTGGGAAGCGCACTATGAGCACGCGTATCGAGTCAGCTTGACCCACCGTTCCATTGGGAGAGGCA
>JBBPOM010000629.1:0-21167 GCA_038091455.1 Leccinum uliginosum | reverse complement strand
ATATCGAATTTATTGGATACGCTCAACAAGATCGTACGCTCAGACCTGTGGAAACCTTCGGACACCAGCTACGTCTGCCAGATGTTGATGGGTGCGATAGAAAAAGAGCGCGAGCAAGGTCACGGTGAGTTAGTTTACTGGTGTGATTCAAGTTCTCTCCGTCATTCAACGAGAGATCAGGAACCTCCAGCGAGGCCCATTCGCTTGGACGTTTTGGTCGAGCTCATCAGGGGTCAGTCGAATCGCACGCTCGTCGTCTGCCAACATCTGAGTTTTGTTACTTTTTCAGTTACTGACAACCCTCAAACGTTCAACGAGGCTCTGCTCTTGATGGCCAACCTGGCCCGGCTCATGCCGACTCTGTCCTCCACAACATCATGCCCATCTTCACGTTCATGGGATCCAACGTCTTCCACAGAGACGATTCGTATAGCTTCAAGGTCGTCCAGAACGTGAGTCCGCGTCCATCTATTTCTTTGAAAGCCAGCTCCATCATCATTTCGGTGTAGACCATCGATAACATCGTGCCGGTGATGGCGTCATCCTTGAAAACGAAACATTTGGATGGTCTCGACTTGTACGTCGGTGCTAGGGATTTCCTGCGTATCTTTACGGACGCGTCGAACCACATTCCTCGACATCGGCGACAAAAGTGTGTGTTTTTCTTTTCTTTTCTGGCGAACTGGCAAGCCGATGACTCGCTTTACTCTTAGCTTCTTCGTCCACCTAGCGGGAGCGCTCGGAGCGCACGCCTTCCTGGCCCCGGTGTGCATGCTTCTGGTGGACAAGGTCACCAATCGCGCGAGTCGTCAGAGCCCAGAAGAGGCGCAAAATACGCTCACGCTTCCTACGTCGCTGCTTCGGCATTTCGATCGCCAACGGCAACTATTCGTACGTCTACCTCGTCTGTTCGCCGAACGACGGTTTCACGAGGCGCGTCCCAGGTGCTCACAGAGGTCTTGAACGAGTGCTTACGACTTAGATCCCGGCTGCTGGAACCTGAAAGTGCAGGTCCTGCGTTTCTGGATTATCCTCGGTGAGTTGTCTTGTCCCCTTTTCGTCGCGGGTGCTGAGTCGTGTTTTAGCGACGGGGAACACTCTTCGTCCACGTCTGCGACGCTGAAACGTCGCATACAAGCACTTGTCCTGTTTGCGAGTACATCCTTGACGCCATCGGAGCCCGACGGAAAACACCCAGCAGTGGAGAGGAAGATGGTGGGAATGCCACCGACATCATCACCCGCCTTTTGGATCTCGCTGCTCTTCCGACTGGCCATGGCTCGGAGAGCGATGGGCCAGCGATCGTCGTTGCTGCTCAGATTGCCATGGAGCGCATCATGAACGCCATTTCCGCGGAAGAGTTCTTGGCTGACGTCCGAAGACACGAGGGTGCGTCTTGATTTTCTTTTTATTTCTTCGGCGACCGTAATGCTAGATGGTCCCCCACCCCCCGTTGCCTAGATAAAAGCGGGAGCGCTCGGCGTTCTTTCCGCTCGAATTCCGCTCGTCACCGAAAAGTTGCGCGAGGAATGTCAAGGGACGATCGTGGAACTCATCGACGCCATCCGAGACATCATCGAACGCCATTCTGCAGGCCCCTTGGTCTAGTCTGCGCTCGCGACGTTGAAGGCGCTGGGATCTACGTGCTGTGATGGCGAGGAGACCGCGCTCTTGTCCACACTACCCCGCGTCCTCAAAGTGGTGCGATCGAGGACGTCCGCGGCGGGTGCGATGTCGGTGTTGCCGTGCTACGTGTGAGTCGTCTCGTCGTCTTGCATCTCGATGGACCGTGCGTTCTGATGTGGTCGAATAAGCTCTGCCCTCGGGCCACGAATCACCCCCACTTTAGGGACATTGCAAAAGAGTGCATCGCGGTCCTTCGCGATGGTCTCAAAGGCAAGACACGTACGTCTCGTGATGCCTTTTGTTCGTCGATTTCCTGACTGGACTTGTAGCACTCTCCGACGTCGGGGAGCTTGCCCTGGAAACACTGCAAAGCCTCCTGTCGTCCCTCCCCGCGTTTTATGGGTCGAATGAGCTGACCGAGATGTCGACTACAGCGCTACCTCGACCGCACAACAAATTGCACTGACGGGACTCTGTAAGGCGATTTCGAACCAAACGTCTGCCGAGATGTTTCTTCCCGTATTGTACAATCTTTGGTCCGATGTGGACAAGTCGCAGAACAAGGTACGCGATACATTGTGCGTGGAAGATGGTGAACTGAGACGGCGTTTTCAGGAGGACGTCCATGGCATGATCGGGTACTTTACGTTACTCAAACAGGCCCTGCATGCTGTGCCTCGTCTGGAAGTCCTAGACAACGTGCGGCCGCTGTTCAAAGTCTTTATGGAAGCCTTCGACATCAAGATGTCCTTTGGTTTCACTCGGGTCAGTGATTTCGTTTTTGGGTGAATCACGCACAAAAAGTAACCCGTTGGACGGTTGTCTATCCAGGACGAGCCTCATGTGATATCAGCGTTCATCGAACTTGTCGTGAAGCTCAACGAGAACGCATTCAGACCTTTGTTGCGACGCATGCATGACTGGGCGTTTGCGGACGAAAAAGATGCGTGTAAGACGTTGGGCGGATCGAGGATGACGGTCGAACTTTTTCATCAATAGCGACGGACGAGAGAAGGGTCACGTGTACACTGAGTTGCTTGACTACTTCAAGGTACGTCGCTTGCGATCAAACAGGCCTGCAAACGTACTGATCGTCAGCGCGCAGGGATTGATGAATCCCTACATGTCCATGCTGTTGCGTCCCTCTAACGGAGATACTCGATTCCTTTAGCAAGTTCTCAAATTCTTCCCCGACGGATTACGGATTGTGGTCTGGCGCGCTGACAATGTTGACGAAATCTCTCGAAGCCAACGACGGAGGTGAGTTCGTGGACGTATCGCTTTTTTTTCGACCTATGACCAAACCGGTCACCCATCTCTAGCATGCTGGCGCGAAGACAAACTGGCGGTGCTTCTACCGCACGTCCTGTACCAAGTACCCGTCGCCATCCGCTTGCCTTCCTCCCCGTCGCCGTCGTCGTCGTCGTCGTCGGACCCGGCTACCGTCGGTTCGGAGTCTGAGACGATGCCTCCACGACGCATGGTTTCCTGTCTGCTCGCCGTTATCACAGTCCTTCCTCACACGTCCGACCTGCTCAAGCGCCTCAACCTCGATCTGCTGATGCACACCCGATCCGAGGACGCGCGCGTACGTATCCTCGCGTTGCAGTGCGCGACGGAGATGTGGAAAGCCGAGGGAGGCAAACTCGTCGGTACGTTGATCTCGTTGCATTCGCATTCACTCCACTCACTTGCGCGCGCGATCCCAGGGTTCGTCGGGGAACGGCGACGTTCATCGCCGAGTGTGCAGAAGACGAAGATGACAGGGTCGTCCGGGAAGTACAGCTTCTCAAAAATGCCGTCGAGAGCGTGGCGGGTAGTATAAGTGGCTTGTAAATCTCACATGTTGCCACCGATGTTGAACGGTGCTGACAGGTCGAGTGATCATCTGGGATACGACAAGCCACGAGAAAGTGACAGAATTCCAAGCGCACGACCATTTCGTGGATGCAGTGGACGTTTCAGCTGATGGGCCAATGACGCCTCAAGTAGATCCGACATCGCAAACAGCTAAGCCAATCGTTTCGATTGACCAGGAGGAAATCCTGCCAGTTGCTTCAAGCTCCGAGTCTCGAAGAGGACACTCCGGCACTCCGTACGCTAACATACTGACATGCCAGTATCCACTCGGGCCAAGTGTCTTGACGACCCCTCCATCTGTCTCCTGGTGGATTCCGCATTCACAAAAGTACCATGGTGGAATTCCGTGCCACATGCTGCGTTGTTACTTGTATGCCACACCTTGTAAAATCATCTGTTAATTGCTCCCTTCCCACTAGCGTGCGGTATTTTCTGTCCAATGGAGAATTCGATGCTACCCCAATGATCAGCCTTCCCCACCTTTCTAACATGCACCCTAGGTCTTCTTGAGCTTCGTCTTGACAATCTGGCAAGTAACCAGCCCCTTACTATATCGGACAGTTTTGAACGACTGCTGAAAGCAATGGGTTGCGAAAGCTGTTAGTAGAGTCGTATCGAGTTGGGTCACATGAGATCCGAGATCGCGATGAACCTTATCCCGGCGTCCAGCTGTAAGAGCATGACTGGAGGCGATTCGCGCTCTTTACCGGAAGACGATTTCTTCAAAGTTAATCGACGCCTCACTCATCGTGAGTTCCTTCTCGTAACCTCGCACCGCACATTCAGTTACGTCCATTCCGAAGAACATACCTGGGAGGACGCCCTTCGACATCCACTTGATGCAGGCCCATCGGGCAGATCGATCCAAGGTATTGCCACTTTCTCGTGTTATCAGTGGTTCATTGTTTCTGAGCAGCTACTATCAACATCGGTCTGACAAACGTGTAGGGGCTACTGTCACGATGTCAAGCTCAAAGTCGTTCGACCCAAAAGCGTCCTTGTGTTGTCCATCCCGACGCAACCGTGACTTACCAGGACTTCACTGCCGACATATCGCAATTCGCCCAGTCGTCTAGATCCTTGTCCACAATGGCATCCTGACCTGTCACGGTAACATGAAATTCGGCAGCGACCTCCGAGTAAGTCACGTACATTACATTACGTCTTAACGGGAGCCCGTAGCTTATACGATACATAACTTTCTCTCACAACGTCCGCCTGCCAATAGAAATCGGCTCATTACCCCTACCCCTCCTCATGTTCCATCAAAGCAGTTTCATCGTCAACTGTGAGGCAAATGGACGGCATTTTGAACCCAGAGAAACTCAACCTGCCCCCAACATATAGGAAACTGTGTCTGCCACTGCTAGAGCGCGTCCTTCGATGGGGTAGTGCTTCTAGAAACGTGATGACATTCTGCACTTCCACCGGATAGTTTGCAGGGTAGTCGTTCCCTATCGGATCAGCCTGGCACGGTGAGTTCCAGAATTCGAACAGCCTCGAGTTTGTAGGCCGACTGCAACGCGTGTTAGGCCTTGCCTCCCTATGGCCGCATACTTTCTCATGATGCTTGTGCTCCAAAAAGCAAGTTAAACTACGCGATTGTTGACCGAACAAGCTCCCAGTACGTAGATGAGAGAGCCATCATGGTTTCTCCATGCAGGACTGGTGGAAAATTAGCGGGGTATGGTACTGTCCTTTCCGCTGGTGAGACCATTGACAACTGATAAATGTTATTTAGTCGTGATAGCACCTCCTGTGGCGTATGCTCGATAGCTGATGCGGCTGTGGGCTTATCGTCATTTCACAAAAACACGAAGACGCTGAAGCGCTGTGTCATAAAGGAGAACTGGTCGCCGTGACCTCTGATGTGACTTCCCTTGCAACTTATCACATCCCAACATTGTCGAATAACAAGAAGAGATTTCTTTCTTCGGAATTCTATTCCTTGCGCCTCGGGCCCGGGAGTCCAGGACGCATCCTTACCGTCACGTTGACATAATCCAGACAAGACAATCGACCATGCTCCCAGTACTGCCGAGTTCTGACTTCTGCCATCGCAACGCGGCTGGCCCGTATCGCCAAATGAGTTTTTCCCATCTATACATCTCGTCTTATCACGCCCACGTGCTCTGAATCCGTGCGAGACGGAATGATCCATTTGGCGACGGCTTCGATACAACTTGAAGAATCATTTCACTAGCCGAGCGCCAAGGTCGGAAGCGACGAACTCATGTCCGTCAGCAGTGAACTTGAACTAGCCATGATTCATTGTTGAGCGTATACGGGGTCTCGTGACATTCGTCCGCCCTGATACGGTTTAGAATCCAATATCGAAGGGGCTGAGGAAGAGCGTGTTGGGTTCACTTTGTCGGTCGCGGTACTACCCCAAACAGGGAACAACTCTTCGACTCTCCGAGATCTGAGCTCAACGTCAACGTTTCAACGACGGCCACTTTACCGTGGCACAGATCATATTTTCAAGGTTCGCCGTCTTGCTTTGATTGAATACTGATCTGAAATGGCGGTTACCATGGGAGTTCAGTTCGCCGCCTTCTGATCTGATTGAAACTTAAAACTGATCGGTGATAGGCGGCAGTGGCCGGCTACAAGCTCCGAGCCCAAAATGTAGAGTGCCAATTGCACCGCCTTGGAAGCGAGGCGAAGATCGCGAGCTATTCCGACTCGGGGTCTGACCACTTCGAACCAGGTTTTTGTCCCATACTTATGATGCCTCGATCGCGTTGAGTCACTACTATCAAGTCGAAAAAAAAGTTGGGCTACCAATTGTAATGGATGAAATCAAGAAACGAATATCACTAATCGACTTCAACGACTCCTATCATGACGCTCAAGGTCACCGAGACATCTACAGTTCAGTCCACTCACCACAGTAACCCTCCCTCGCCACTAACATCCGGCCCCCTGATGTAACAGATCTCATTGACACTCTTCTCTCAGAAGACGCGTCTTCCACCGTGATGCAACTTCCTCCCTGCCTCGTGTTCTACGGCGCCCGCAGCATTCTTTTACCGTCCTTTATCTTCGGACAGATCCCTGACTTGCTCAACCTCCTCACCACCATTGAGTCCTTCCGCCAATTCATCGTGGTCAAGTCCGACGAAGCTCTCGAGTTGCAGATGTATTACAAACGGGAGCAGAACGATGGCCGAGAGCAGGACGTGAGATTGCTAGCTGCGAACGAAGTATGCGCGTTGCAGGGATTCCTGAACATGAATGATGCACAGCGGAGAGAGTACGTCGTATTGGTTCGAAGTCTCATCGAGCTTGTGAGTGGACCCCTGCTGCGTTCGTGAAATGGCATCGCTGACATTGTGGGTCTAGTACATCCATTACTTGTGGACCGCGCCTGAATCGTGTTTGATGTGGAAACGATTCAATGATTTCTTCCCGGGGTCAATAGAGGGCTTTGACGGGCCTTCCGAGTTACTTTTTCACATCGATCTTTCCGACGAGGAGAAGGTATATTTCGAATCACTCAAGGTGGAATGCCAGGAGTGGCTACGACTGGTTACCGATTTGGATTTCCAGCGAGAGAAACCACTTCGAAAAGAAGGGTACGTCTCTCCATTCATTCTTCCAGTCTTCGTTCCTGAATCTGAGTGTTGATGCAAGGGTATCTGGAGAGGACATGGTCACAAGCTCTGTGAACGACTTTCATAAAGTGTTCCTGCCGCCGTGTGAATCTTCAGATGTGGCACAGAACATAAAGATCTACATGGGTAAGGTCGAGGATATGATCGGCAATCTTGAACAGTGGTTTCCTCCATCGTCCCACTCCAACATGGAACTCCCATTGGATCACCAAGAGGCTGGATTTAATTGACTTCTCTGCTAAGGGTGAGCTTTGTGGAAACAATTGAAAACCATGCATGTATTAATGGCTTAACACATAGATATCTTCCATTCGGGGTTGCCTACTCAGAAGGCTCGATGCAATGTCGGTAACTAGTGAGTAGAAGATCCGTAGGGGCGTAAGCGGGCTATGCATACAAGCCTGGTCTGTTAATGGGTCAGCAGACGACCTGCCAGAATACAAGATAGTTAATTGAGTAGTGGAAGAAAAGCAGAAAGAGTAAATGAGCGAACACGACGCCAGACCGACTCTAAATCTTCAACATCTTCATCACTGGCAGTCTCTAAACAACAATCCTTGATGGTGAGTCAACATCGTGTCTCTTTACGGGTGGCAATGGCGTCGTAGAGATCTTGCGCATCAGCAACGTGTGGATTTAGGTCCCTTCCCCCACGAACTCTTTTGAGGGTGGAGTTATACAACCCCAGTTCCTCCAATGCTGGTACGGATATCTTGCCTTTACCTCCGTCGGCCCGACCATCCTGAAAGCTTCTCGCGAGGTGGGGAGAGGGGAGGGAGAGAGCACGGAAGTTATGTCGGCACTGACTCTGATATGCCGCACGTCCGAGGGCAATGCCAACATGTCCCTCCAGAACTCGAGCGAGAGCGATTGTTCCATAAAACGAGCACTTTGGATATTTGTCAAGGGGATTGCACAGATGCCGCCGCTCAAGTCAACCTGGTCCATCTGATGGGTGGAAAAGAAAGTGACCTTGAGGAGAGTGTTTTCCGGGTAAAATAATTAGTGAGTGGAATAACATTCAACACGTTCTGAGTCCTGACGTGCTGAAGGCGAGTGCAATCTGGTCCCGGCGGCCAACCGTCGTCAGCGAGCGAAATTTCAGAGAATCGGATTGACTGCAGATCCTGATAAGCCCGTGGAGGCATGAAACAAGGAACTCGACGTTGTCAACAAGACGATTGAAGCAGGCCCGGGGTGTACGCGAATTATACTCTTTACTCGAGAGCAATGGTCACTGAAGGAGGCGGAGTGGTGCAAACCGAGGGTTTCCTCAGGACGTGCGAGGCAAGCATCAAGGCGACAGTGGTGGCCATGGAGGAAGAGGAGGAAGAGGAAGACCGGTTAGTCACGGCGTGTGTTGCGGATGCGGAGAGCGCGGAGGCGAGAAGGGATGTGGCGCATCTAGTAAAGTGATTTTGACGTAGTATGCGCTCATGAGCTCAAGGCCCCGGCGGGCGTTTTCTGATAAACGCCATTTGCGGCGCAAGACAGCAGATCTCGAAAAGGTGCACGGAACCCTGTACGTATCTCTTTCTGACTCCGGTCTTGTGCTGACAGTGAGCTCGCAGTGAATCACTCAGCGATTCTGTGTTGACGCAGGCCGCCTTCTATACATTACTACACAACGACCACCGAACTCACTGTCGGCGACTAAGCCATGGTCACTATACGAGCCTCTCTTCCACCAGTGTCTGTTTCCGTCCAAGTGAGTCCGCCACTGACTAGACCAACGTCGCTATGCACAGAGTGTATAGTATCAGTACGGAGAGAGAGAGAATATGTCTGATGATGTGTGTCCACCTGCAGGTGTCGATGTTCAGGTGATCACAACTTGAACATTCTACCAAGGAACCACTCGCTTACTTCCACATCCGAGTTAACGACCATTGGCTCTCTTGCAGGCCTTGCGTGTGCCAAGTCTTGTACATTCTGGAGCACCAGGCCACCCGACCTCTCATCGGAACGACTGAGTGTTTGAAATGAGCTGTTACACAATTGACATTGAAAATACATGTAGCTTACTGTTTCTCAGTTAGATCGAAGTTACAGAGGCGTCGGACCACGCGTGAAGCCATGACCTGTGGCAGTACATAATATAATCTATTGCAGTGAATAGGAATAATATCAGGACGTACAGTGGAGGCCGTGGCTGCAGGGACGTTGAATATGATACTCATGACGGCATTCAGGTTGATGATCATGAATATGGTGGCCATCAAGTTCGCCAGGAATCTGTCCTAAATCAGTTGCCCAGTGGTTTCTCAAAGGCATGAAAACCTACGCAACAATGAAGTATAGCAGACCATCAGACAATACCATACGGAGAAGCCTACTGTAAATTCCGGAAGTGCCAGAGACATGTCGAGTCCAGGCCAATTTGTACACCGTCATGCAGACAACAACAAAATCAAAACCCATGGAATAGATAAAGGTTGCAGAGAGGATGATTGTGTTGCTCTCGGTGATTGTACAGCCAATGCCTTGCACCCAAACTGCCTTAGTGAGAGCACCTAGAACTGGCGTCAGCATGCTTTTAAGGAGTCAAGGTACACTCGCATTCCTTGCAAAATGAGAGACCAGTGTCCAAGAATGAGTAATATCATGATACCAACTATCCACTTGTTGTGAGACCAAATTGCTATCCTGCGATTATTGCGATGAGCGTGTGTAGAATGCAAAGCAGCAAAAAAAACATGCGTGCGAAGCGAAAGGTTGATACTGGCCAAGCCGAGCGCAGAGTCAGCAGTAAGCTTTTACGGAAGTTAGCTGCTTAGCAGCTTCCCTCACACCGCAGTTAAACGATGACAAACTTGGTTGAATATAGAGAGAGCTCGGCAATCGACTTCTCTGTACCAAGTTCCTCCAATTGAATATATATCAACAGGAACAGATCAGGAGTCAGACTAACCCCGGCGCGTCAAGAGAAATCGACCTGTGATGAAAAGTCGATTATGCTCCAGATCAAGAACGGCGAATTCTCTTACATTCCAGCTATTGCAGATAACATCAGATATCGCCCAGCGAAGTAGAAGATCTACAACAGGAGGATGGTTACTGGTATTTTGATTGGGGAATCGCCGGAAGCTCACAAGGGGCCAACGAAATTTCCTTTTTCCGGAGATGACACTCCAGTCAAAATCGAAAGTGAGGATGATCTCCCACCTGGCAGCGCCGCAGCATGCATGTTTTCAACTTCAAGTGAAGTAGATGGACGGTGATCCTTACCCATAGAGACCAAGCAATACATGCATCAGTTTGCTAAATACAACTGCAAAAAGTCACCCATGGAAATATGCGCTGGTTACTGGATCTTCAAACCCACTGGAATCGACCAAAGGCTTCGATAGCGACTGCCAGTCGGTCATTTTGACAAGACAGAATTCGTGGAGGTGAACAAGCGGTCAAGCTGCGATTCAGAAGTATGAAATAATGGAGGGAATCTGGGAGAAAGAAACCCAACAAGAGATATACATTAAATACATTGGGGCATTCTGCGTCCACCCATGGCCGTCCGAAGTAAATAACATAATACTTGATTATATGGAAGTCACAGGGCTCACCTTCTGGAGAACACGTAATTGCGGTCATGTTCCGTACCAAGTACTAGAGTCCCCGAGGGCGGGATCTAGATTCTCATTCATATGCCAGCCGCCAAGTTGGTCCGCAGAAGATCGTCCAATATGATTTTGACAATATCGAAATATTCAAACTATGAAACTGGCAATCTGTGCAAGTTCAGTGCATTGAATTGGACTTCTCGGAGCTCGTTGTTAGTGTGGTCAGTAACACCGCCTCAGTCTTGAGTAAATCAGGCAGTACGAACTTGTTCCCAATGGGGTACATACTACTTGTAACCCGCCGTTCTACCCCCATTGATAATCGCCGTCCTCCGATCCCGAGCCCGTATTGATTGTAGAACCACCAACTTGAAACGGTGGCGGTACTGTAGTCAAATCGCATTCTTCGAGATAGACATTCAATTTCCTTGCTGGAGCTTTTGCCTGACGGATGGGTTTACATCCTTGTGGAAGCGAACATCAAATTTAGGTGCTGTCAATTCGCCGGCACTTGGTCACGAATTTGGCTCACGTATCCCGAAGAGTTGCATCTTCCTTATCACTTGCACAAATGGGCAGCAGTCAATGTAGTAGACGAATTGAAAGAGGGCATGTAAAGAAATTTAAACCATGGTGAACCTGAATGATCTGATTTAATTGCGTGCTATGGAGAATCCTAAGGCGCAAAACAGATGAAATAGCACTTATATCCTAGGACTTCTTTTGCTGTTGCGACCAGTCGTGGGAGGTCGTACAAGCCCACTCCAACTAGTACAAAGAAATTTCCTAGGGGGGTCTTCAGCCTTCCCATCCGAGTCCCCGTTGTTTCTATCATCCTGCATAGTAGTGTCGGAGTAGACCCGTTTTGAATGTGAAGGTCGGGGTGAACCATTTGAAGGGGATAGCTGGTTGCATATATGTATTGAGTCGGGATGAAAATACATAATCGTAAGGTAAACATATACCTCTAGGTAATCCTGCAGATGGAGTTCAGGTACCTCGTTTTGGCCGTCTTTGGACCGCAAAAGTAAGGAATCCTGTTCAGCAACCAACTTCCTGGATACATCGTTGGAAGTCAACTCACGTTGGCCATAGGATGGCGGCAATTGATCTATCTTGGCGGCAATATCAGAATTAGACAGGAATTGATGCTGGACGCTGCGCTCGCCAACCAGACAAGGCTCAGACAACTTGCGAACGTCAGATTCGCCCTGGTGAGTGAGCGACTGAGAGGAGTCGGCTATAACTGGCACCTGAATCACTAAATGAACGCAAGCAAAGACTTATACACTCACCACCTGTGGGCTCAGCAGACTCTCGAACAACTGATTCGTGTTGGCCATTAAATTCTTTAGCTGTGCCACCTGCTTCTGCAGTGATGTCACATGTGAGTATTAACAAAGAACAGTTTACACGTACTAGTTACCGAGTCGGGCGGTTTGCAAACGTTCGGCCTGCCTTGGCTGCCACAGGAATTGACTATTTGCACACATTCTAGTGTGTACTACATAAGTAGAAGCTGACAATGAGCACGTAGATGCTAAACTCACCTTCTGCCAAACTCTTACCTCTGGAGGGACCACCGCCACTGTTCAAGCCTCTACCCCCTCCACTGCCTTTTCCATCAGCCAACTCAGTTTCCTTGTCTGGATGTGATTCTTCTCCTGCACCATCTGAAGGGAGTTCCCCAATGGGAGGCTCTCCAGATACAAGTAGCTTTTTTATGTCTGTGCATATTTAAAAAACGGCAAGCCTTGAAAAAAAAAATTGAACCAACCTCTTCCACGGGGCGTGGTTAGAAATTGCTCCAGCATGGAGCCCTTGCCTTGCGCGTAATCTGTCATTAAACAATCCACTGTCTGGTCGCAGACCCAGGAGCAAAGAATGTACGGAGCTCAGTGATCCATTGATGGACCAGAGAGTTTCCGACAACAATAACATGGGGAAGGTCGTCAATGGCGGTCCGCCCTGCAAAGTACTGTTTTTTCTCTATGAGTATGTCAGCGGCTGTAAACAGCTGGAAGTAAAATGATCACCTATGATTGGGGGAAACCTAATGTTAGCACCTTGTGTGTCTGGGTAAAGTAGCTTGCCTCCAACTCTCCGACCCGCTGCTGCCTCTTGTGCATAGAAAGCATCAATGACGAAGGCAATCACACCCATACTAGTAAGGGGGGTCTTGCCTACTCGACCGCATCAGCGATGAGGACGCCAGGAAGCCCACTACCGACTGGCTCAGCGGAGAACGCCTTGTCAACGATAGAGGCGACACCGACAAGCTGGTGCCAGAGGAGACGTAGGGGTTTCATATCTGGGTTCCCAGACACAAACGGTTTGGCGTTCTCAGTATCCCATGCACACAAGCCTGAAGCGGATCGAAGCTTGGCGAATAATGTAGGACATCCATCTGAAAAGTTCAAAAGCGAAGACAATGCTTCTTCAGACTGTTGTGCGAACTTCGCATTCCCTAAATCCTCAAGATCCTGCCATGCCTCCTGTGCTCCGACCTCGGAATTGAGAATGCTGTGGAGATGTCCATCGCTGACAGCTGTCAGGTCAAACAACTGTACGTAGGTAGCCCAGATCTCCTCAATATCACCTACGGCAGCAGCTGAGATACATTTCACGTTTACCATCCGCTGCTTCCCTCGAAGTTCTGCGCATGGATTTAACTTGTGGGAGGTGGAACAACGATAACTTGATACTTACTGGCATGCTGCTCTGTTTCAGCCTCCTCGGAAAGCAGAGGCTGTTGGAGCTTCCTTGATGTCTTAATCGCTGTCTGCAATATCACCTCAAGCCCTCCCATCATCTCATATATTCCTCCTTCTGCCTCTTCCTCCTTCGGAAACCAATAGATAGAGTCTTTATAGGCTTTCAGAGCCCTGATAGCCGCGCGAACCTCCCTAACAGTCGGCTCTTCCTTCTTTTTTTTTTTTTTTTTAATCCATTTTTGTCCCGTGTGGAGTATGAGTACTCTATGAGGACAGTCTATCTAAGCGTGGGGCTCCTGCCCCCTACAACTCCGTCTGCGCGAATGTCCCGAAGTGGGCATGACCCACTCGGTCCGCCGTTCCCGCCGGCCGTTTTAGACGCCACAGACCTCCGCCGTAGTGCTCTCTTGATTCGAGTCGTGTGAGAGGTGGTACAGTTCGGCAATATTGGTAGCAGGTACTAGGGCCCGGGGGCCTGTCGTACGTATGGGAGTGATGGAGTGTATGTGCGCGTAGAGATTGGGGTCGGGTCAGTGAATCAACGAGTGACGAGTTCTTGATGATCTTGAGTGCTTGAATATGCGTGCGCACAAGTCGTATTTTCTTGAACGAAAGATACCCGATTGAACCGTGAGCAATTCTTGATGAGTGGGGGAATGATACCACCGCCGGAGTCAACTATTGACCTGAGGACGGGTGGTGGGTAATTGTCTCAGGTCGATTATGGGCACCATCACCTTCATTGTCTAGTAGGGAAATCCCGCATTTGATACTGCGGTGATCATGATGTCTTTAAAACTCGGCTAAGATAAGCTGAGGTCGAATTCAAACGGGGTTATTACGCTGCTCACTGCTGACCCGTTCTCTCTTCCATAATACATATTGACATCTTAAATATCATATTCCGCCAGATCACTGCGTCGAGATCATTCAGCAGAAGCGCGTGTGCACCTCGAACCTCAAAATGGTCAACCAACAACTCTGAGCGAAATGCTACTCACCGTCTCCAAGCAGCATCGATATCGGAATTTGGATTTTCGGACTCGTCGCCTCGCCATGGAATTGTAAACTGCACCACGCCATGAGACCTTTCGTGTCAAACAAATAAAGACTCTACTTACAGTATTTGGTGACATACTTGCATTTGTGCATGTTGGCGGCAGTAATTCAGAGGATGAAACATACTACTGACAGGAGGCATAGAACACCACGAATGACCCGTTCCCAGCGAAAATTGTCATGAACAATTGTCCCGTGCTTGCCTTAAAGCTGAGGAGCGAGTAGGGATAGAGGCTCATCGGGGTCAGTAGGAAAATCAAGTGCTCCCCCTCGTTGACATCACATTGGCTGAGGGGAGCGTACTTCGAGTCCTTGCGAACCATGGGCAACGTTTGTCTCACATTCACAGTCTGAAGTCTGAAGAAAAGTCAAGTATTCTCTCCCTCCTAGTTAATGTGATCGTGTATCTTGAGCGGAGATGAAAGTTACGAACGGCTTCCCGCGGACTTGAGAGAGTGGACTATGTGATATGTGTGCTGTGGTGAAAATATGGATTATCTGGTTTGGGGGAGTTGCTTCAAAGTTCAAGGATACTACAGTTGTACTTACAAACATGTGAAGGCAGAAGTCAAGACGCGGTTGCAGGAATTCGTTCGAGAGATATCGTACACCGTAAGTGCCAGTGAGAGGCTGTCTCGTCTGGTAATGGGATAGGGTGGTCGGTGGAGGACTCGTTCAAACTAGCACCGATAGTATCATTCGTCTTCCACATCCTCCCAGTCCGAGAACCCAATAATTAGCGATCGTAAGCACACGTCAAATGGATTATTCAATTCAAACATAGCAACAGGCGCCCACCGAATTTTTCGTGCAGAGCGATGGCGTTGAATGATTAGGCGGCCACTACGTCATGCTTACTACAGGCTGCTGGGACTCACCGCTGAGGAAATCATCACTGAAGTGTTTGTTGTTGCAATGGACCAATCAAAAGGAGTGAGTGATCGAGAGGATAAATTCCACGTTCTAACAGTGTGGACCAGATGGGGAGGCAACAAAAAGGTCGTGCGAGATTATGACGACCATCTGGCGTTGCTCGAGAACCTCAAAGAGCATATATAGAAAACAGGCTGCTGTGCTAGTCAAGGATCTGCGAGAGCTGCACGAGCGACGATGAGCGACGATCTAGAAGTGCTGCGAGATAGGGTGGCTGCTGCTGGGCTGCTTGAGAGTTTGAAGGTGACTCTGCACGGCCACATAGATGGCATCCAGAACGGATCGTTTCAGGGAGGCTGGAGGAAAATGGTAGCATACGACGAGACGGTACGGATGATGGTAAACAGTGGTCGTGTCGTTTGCAGTGACTGTTGACTTGGAAGAAGAAGTTCAGTCATAGTGCGTCCGAGGCTCGTCTGCTCTCCCAGCTCGGCATTTGCCTTTTTTTTTCTACTAGATCGTGACATTCGCCACGTATTCCTTTCCACTTGTACTCGTCGGTCTCACAGGCAGAGTAACTGGAAAGTCGACCGTTTCCGCGCTGCTGCCTGAATCATTCTCATGGCATCCCAATCATCGACGGAGACATAATTGCGAAGCGAGCAGTCGAGCCTGGTATTCGTGGATACCAGCAAGTTGTCAAGGCTTTCGGAACGAGCGTACTTATGCCATGTGGCCGCTCCGATGGATGTCTGTAAAGCTCAAGCTCCGGCCTAATATGCAGCCTTATCTGATTCAACGACACGAAGTAGCGGAAAATCCTGAACGGGATCCTACACCCCGCTGTGACGCGCGCCATCCTTTGAGGCGTCCTCAAGGCTTGGCTGAGAGGCGAAAAGTTGGTCGTGGTGGACGTGCTGTTGTTGATCGAAGGCGGTCTACGGTGCAAGTGGATGGGAAAGGTCGTCGTCATGTGCTGGTGCGTCGGGCTGCTGTTCTCTCATCACACGGGCAACCTCTCGTCTACTCTGGTTCTCCGAAACTTCAACTTCAATGCCTCATAGCCCGGGACAAGTCTACACGCGCTGCTGCATCTTCCCGACTCAGCTTTCGACCACTTCGAAAGTCGCATACGTGAATCCCGTCATTGACAACTCGGGCTCGCGCACACATCTCGACTGGAAGGTGATGTAATGTGTCCAAAGGCTGGAGAGAGTGATAGTCTGGGGGTGGATGGTGAGTTGGCTGCTCCCCCCAATAGGTTTACTGAATGCGCTTTGGTGTCTGTTGTGGAAAGCGTTCAAAATGAAGAGGATGTGAGCCTTGCAGAGACCACAGTCTTGTTTAATAATCATCAGGTAATTCTTTTTTGGTCTGAAAGTGTCCGCAATGTGCGTTGACATGTGTTATCTGAACAGTTTAATCTCCTTGTGTTCTTCCAAGAGGCGGAGTCAATATAACACCGTGAATTGAGTCTGGATTGAAAGGGCAGAAACATTCGTCCAAATGAAATTAATCTTCCGACTCTGCAAAACCACGACGGGCTCAAACCAAACCCATGACCAGTGCTGCCATGTTGCCAGTGACGAGCCTGATGATGTCAGGAGTGTGTTTTTGATGGCGTGGCGATTGGACAAAATGAGCAAGACGTCAACGCCAAAGTCGGACAAGACAATCAGCAGCCCACACGCTTTAAGCGACGGCTTGTCATTCCGGAGAAGAGGGATGTCGACACACGCTCAAGCCCGACATAGGTATAGGTCAAGTTCGATGTCATGCACCAGTAGCAGTGCCAGCAGGGTGTCCTATCGTGCTCATTCACTGCTCTGTATGTTTGGACCGCGGGCGCTAAACAGAAACAGGGAGAAGAAAGGGACAACGCGGCGCAAACGACTCGGAGGTAACTGGTAAGTGATTACACGAAGTATCTTTCAAGTTGGCCTGATGGTTTTGCCTGGAATCCCGACTGGCGACACCCGGTACACGTTTTCCACTGGGTACACGAGTTGTAACGAACTGAGGTGAATCGGGAAGTGAAACTGATTAGTAAATCTGTCAAGATTTGCAGTTGTTCAGCTCGTCCTGCCACCAGCGGTCGCCCTCAGCCACTGTATGCTTGACCTTGGCTTGGTGGCTTGGTAACTGACCGGACTCGTACCATGACACGTGCGACCGCGATTCTCAGAACATCGTCCGGGCTTACTTGAACTCACGCGCCACCTGTAGGCTGACCATCACTGACATGTCATCTCTGCACGGAATCATTTCTGTCGCGCAAACACGCACGATCTCGGTTTCTTTGTTTCATAGAAATACACATGCTCACTATCTAACTCGAGATTCGGAATCGGAAGTGTTTGCACATCACGTTGAAAACATCTTGATGGCAACAAGTTTCGACTGGCGTTTCCAATTCTGGGACTTTTCCCGTTCTCCTGCACCTCCTTTATATCATATCTGCATCGCAGCTCTCGCTCCCAAGCACCAACATCATGGAGAACGAACTCAAAGATGACTCACCGAGCTCAGAACACGATGGAAGGACTACCTTGAAAGAACAAGGTGCGCCCAACTCGTCGATCAACGCTTCTCGAGTAAACTCGGGGAGCCTTTGAGATCTCGAAAAAGTATAGTGATGGGGTTGACGGCCTTTGGCAGACTTACTTGCCACCATTGCTGATTTCGATGACCCCAACATCGATTATGAACACGCAATCTTGGGCATACTCGGTAAGCAACGGCCATCTCATTTTCTTTTATCCATTGGGCGTTACGCGCAAGAGATTGACGGACGCTTGAAAATATCTGCTTGACAGAGGACGATTCGCCGTATCCAGAGGTGCGCTCTGCGGTGGCCAATACGGACGATCCGAGTATTCCTGTGTCTACCTTACGCACATGGGTCATGGGTGCGTATGCATACGTTTTCCTTTTATTTTGTTGGGAGGCTCTTCCAATAGTGCGCCGTCCCTCCCGTACTGATGTCACTTCCCTCTCTCGATCAAGGCCTCATTTGGGCCGTCTTGCTCTCCGGGATGAACCAGTTCTTTTTCTTTCGTTATCCGTCCGTCGGTGTGTCAGGATTTGTCGCTGTGCTGATATCTCTGCCCATGGGCCGTGCATGGGCATCGGTAAGCTTTGTTGTACCTATATGTGCTCGAATACTGATGGATATTATGCTTTTATAGTGGGTTCCCAATTGGCGAATTTTCGGCATCTCTCTCAATCCAGGTCCTTTCACGATCAAGGAGCACGTGCTCTTGACAATCATGGCTAACGTGGGTGCAGGCTGTACGTTTGGTATTTTTGATGATCACTCGCTTGATATGTTCTGATTGCTCTTTTGTGACTAACAGCGGCATATGCGGTATGTTCGAGTTGTCAGTAAACGCGATTTACATGGCTTACGGATGTGCCTACTGCCACAATTTTTCTTTTCATTATCCGTCCAGACGGACGTCATTGCCGTGCAACGGGTATTCTACAATCAGACGTACAGCTTCAGCTGTGAGTGTTGTTCGTTGCGCAAGTGATTCGCCGGATGTTGCCGTTTCACGTGTTTTATTTTTTGCTCCCGCGGTTGTTTGGACTGTCATTCCGCTTGAACTATGCGATCGACGCATTCATGTCACTTTTGATTCACACGTTTCAGACCAATGGATGCTGGTCATGTCGACGCAGATGCTCGGCTTTTCCATCGGCGGTATCTTGCGGCGGTTCCTCATACAACCTCCATCGATGAGTACGTTTCTCTTTGCCTTTTCCAAAGTGTCCCACAACTAGACGTTGCATTCGCAGTTTGGCCAGCCAATCTCGTGACATGTGCTCTGTTCAACACCCTGCATGCCAAGACCTACGCAGGCATGGGGACTCGCTCAGGGATATCGCGCGAGCGGCTTTTCACGTACGTGCTTGTGGGTAGCATGTGCTGGTATTTTTTGCCCGGATATCTCTTCCAAGGGCTCTCCTATTTTTCCTGGGTCTGCTGGATCGCCCCAAATGACGTCGTCGTGAATCAGCTATTTGGATACATGAATGGATTGGGAATGAGCTTGATCACGTTCGACTGGGCACAGATCACGTTCATCGGTGCGCAGGGAGTCGTCCCCTGGAATCGTTCTATTTTGCTGAAGGAGCGCATCGATGGCCCAAAGGAAACCCTCTTGTCACCCCCTGGTGGGCCGAGGCCAACGTCGCCGTAGGCTTCGTGTTTTTCATTTGTGCGTCTCTCCGTGTTCGTATTTTCATTCCGCAGTTCATAGACGTGTCTCTGCAGGGATACTCACCCCCATGATCTACTATACCAATACGTGGTACAGCCAATATTTGCCGTAAGCCTTTCTCCTCTGGCGTTGTTGATCGCTGACTTGTGTTGTCCACAGCATGTCTTCGCGCATATCCTACGATAATACCGGTAGCAGGTACAACATCAGTCGGATCATTAATGCGGACGCGTCATTCAACATCACTGCGTACGAAGCATACAGTCCATTGTTCCTTTCGTGCGTAGCGTCATGCCTCGTACGTTAAGCGTCGATGTTAATGGGGCTGTCATGCATGACAGGACAACGTTTGCACTGTCTTACGGTCTAGCGTTCGCGTCGATCTCGTCGACGACGATGCATGCATTCCTTTATTTTCGAAAGCAGATATGGGTCCAGACCAGGCGATCCATGCAGTCGCAGCCCGACATTCATGCGCGTCTGATGTCCAAATACGAGCAGGTACCAGAATGGTGGTATGCTATCATATTTGGTGCGTACCATGACATGTAAGAGGTGGTCCGTACGGATCTTTATTCGAATTTCGTGTTACAGTGACAATGTTCGTGTTTGGCATCAGTCTGATTGAGGTGTGGCATACCGAGTTGCCGGTATGGGCATTCTGCCTATCCTTGGCGATCTGTGCGTGCGTTCGCGTCTTCATGATGTGGATGATGACGATCCCTGTTCTATGATGGACATAGCCTTCTTTTACGTGGTACCCGTCGGCATGATCCAGGCCATCACCAACCAGCAGGTTGGACTCAAGTGCGTTTAGTCGACTCCTCGTTTCGTTGTCCGCTCACGAGGACGTAGCGTAATCACGGAGTTGATCGTCGGGTACACGCTCCCTGGTAGACCGATCGCGATGATGATGTTCAAGACATGGGGATATATAACGACATCTCAAGGTGCGTGATATCGATGGGAAGAAGGAAACATGTGTCTTTCAATCCGTCTGATGTCCCTACTTGATGCTAGCTCTCACGTTCGCGGGGGATTTCAAGTTGGGTCACTACATGAAGATTCCTCCACGGCCGATGTTTTGGTGTACGTGACATGGGAGATGCTCTGGGTCCTGGAGGCTGAAGGTTGCGTTCTAGGCCAAGTCGTAGCGACCATGTTGTCTGGTACTGTCCAGCTTGGCGTACAGGCGTGGATGTTTTCGAACATCCCGGACATGTGCAGCCCCAAGCAAAAGAACGGGTTCATATGTCCGAGCACGGAGGTGTTTGGGACTGCGAGCATCGTTTGGGGAGTTATCGGGCCGATGAGGGTGATCTCTCCTGGGCAGCTCTATGGGGGTGAGTCGTCGTGCATTGCTCGTCTCGCGTGGAAGGAAACTGATCGGTGGACATACATATATCGGGGTGTTGTCTACTAGTGCTCACGTACTTTTTCCTCATCGGTGCGCTTTGCCCGCTGGTGGCGTATATGATCCATTTGAGATGGCCGAAAAGTTTTGTGCGGTACATCAAGTGCGTCTTCCGTCTTTCGTGTTGAATATTTTGCTCATTTTTTGACTGGTGGACGTCGGATTCCATTGCAATTACAGCTTTCCCGTCCTCTATAGTGGCATGGGTGCGATTCCACCTG
>JBBPOM010000628.1:0-21199 GCA_038091455.1 Leccinum uliginosum | reverse complement strand
GCACGGACAGTCGATGGGAGCTCAGTTAGAGGCGACAAACGATGTCGCCGTAGTATAAAAGACTCTAGTCTCACGTTGTATCCTCTCAAGTGAGTTTCCATATACTTTACCCCGTCATTGTGGTTGTTTGCTCCGTCAAACACTTTGCCGGTTTGGAGTCCAAAAGTCGATTACCAAATCTAAGTTGTTACTACTTACTAGAAAGCCTTCCGATCCAACGATGAAACTAGCAACCGCAGCTGCACTGCAAATATCCAGTTCTTAGAAGTGATTTGATGGCACTCTCCATGCATATGCGAGTACAAGCCCCGGATCTCCCTTGGGTATATAGGATCTAGTCAATCACTTCCTTTTATCAATTCTCCCTTGTCTGACCCGTCTCTGTTGGGAATGAAGTTGCAGAGCCTCGCGATACTCGCTGTGCCCATCTCATATGCACTGGGGTTCCCTCTCCTAGCTAATTTCCCAGAGCATCGTTCCTTGGCAGGCTTGACAATAGAAGAGGTTCGGGCTGTAGCAAGAACCTTCTCTAGTACCCCCGGTGCACAACCGCTCCCGCCTCCCATCAACGACACGTCTGCCAAGTTGGTCTATGACGCGCACCACCCATTCGTGCCCGATCAACCTGGCGATATTCGTGGTCCATGCCCAGGACTGAATACGTTGGCGTCTCATGGAGTGAGTGATCTAGGATCACAGTCGACCTGTTTACTCACGTATATGAAAGTATCTCGATCACTCTGGTGTGGCCACTCCGGCTGAGATCATCACGGCTGTTCAGGAAGGTTAGCTCGTCATATTATAACACATGGATGTTAGCTGAAAGTGTGATTTCAAATTTGTAGGGTTTAACATGGGATGGAGTCTGGCCGCGTTCGTTACGTATGGGGTATGGTATATATCAGGGATGCCCTAGTTTACCCCGCTAACAGAACGATGGAATAGGCATTTATCGTGGACGGGAACCATTTGACGAACTTGATGAGCATCGGTGCAAATACAACCGCAGACGATCAGCTCACTCCCGGACTAAACATCCATGGCAACTTTGAAGGTGAGCTTTGTCGCCTTCTTCCGGGACAATGGATGTTCTTGGTGCTAATATAATCACCACTGTCACTTAGGTGATGCTAGCACAACACGGGGAGACGCTTATTTCGGGAACAATTTCGATTTCAACGAGACATTATTTGATCAGGTACGCAGGATGAGCGACTTGCACTGCATAAATTCCTTAGTATACATTGTTCAGCTTGCCGATGCTGCCAACCTCGTCGGAGGAGGCCTCCTCACGGTCGAGTCTGTGTCCCTGCAAAAGGCTCAGCGGATCAACGACTCGATTGCACGCAACCCGACGTTTTCGTTCGACACCCCCCGTTACCTTACAGCCTATGCCGAAACGACGTTTCCCCTTGCCTTCTTCGTGAGCAATCAGACGGTAAACACGACGCTCAATGGCACGGTCGACGACGCCCGAAGTTTCTTCAGCTCGCACAAATACCCAGATGGATTTTATCGTCGCCAGGGATCATACGACTTTCCCCAAGTCCGTATCATGTTTAGTAAGATATTTGACTTGATCCGAGTGTCTCCGGGTCACAATGAAGGCGCGGGAAACTTTGTCGTGAATCCACAAGACGATGGGAGCGTACGTCGACGTCGGAAATCTAGCCCGCCGTTTCCGTTAATGAACTCACTCTTTTCAGACATGCTATGGATACCACAGACAGGTCAACCTCACTGCTCAGCTGTACCCAAACCCCACACCGGAGCTCAAGGCGGCGATCAAAACCAACATCAGAACATTCTACCAGACTCTCCAAAATCCGACCTGCCAGGAACTCTTCCCGTTCGGACAATAAGCTGAGAAAGGCTAATTCGAATGATAGGGGCGGTGGCCCGCCCGTGCTGATACAGGTATATATTTCCATTCACAAGATATGCATTCATTGGTTTCTCCTGTGCTTTCACTATACCGGTCATTATTATATCAGTTCATAACTATCATGGAGTGGTTATTCCAGCAAGTAACTAAGGGTACCAGGACCCACCACCCGGATCATGCGTGGTCATATTCAGATTTCACCTTTCCGTCAAGCAAGGTTGCACAAGATCACCGGGGCGAACTGTAACTGCAGAATACTGTCATTACATTACTCGTCATCCCGAAGTTTTGTCATGGCTGAAAAAGACTGTTCCAAATGAACTAGAGAATGGACACAGAGAAGACTAATCAGAGATATCAATCACGTCCGGATCTGTGAGGTCGTCCTGATCCATTTTCCTTCCCTTGTTGGCACGTCTCCGAGAACAGTCGAGGGGTTTGGCGGTGCCGTGGCCTCCCTGCGCGTCGTCCTCTTCTGATGAAATGATAATTAATGATGGATCACGAGGCAGGCGCCGATCCGACGACTGTGTCGACCGTGGAATAAAAGATTCTGTCGAACCGCTCAAGGACGAAGCACTGGTAGCCCTCTTTTTATTACTTTGCACCCTCGTGCTGGGTTCAGCACCAGAAAAGGAGACGGGAAAAGGAGCCAAAAGTGTCATACCCAAGGCCGAACCAGAGGGTGCCTTCTTGCCTGCTGCTGTGCTCGGACGGCCGCCATACGCCGTACCTTCCGTTCCGGTGTCCTTGGCCTTTCCCTTTCCCTTGTCGCTTGTACCAGCGCCGAGAGCACCCTCTTCGATCATCCCTACCTGTTCTAAGAACGAGTCGTCTACGTCCATGTCGAACGAGAGGTCGTCGAAAGAGTCAGGAGACGAAGACCGTCTTTTAAGCGGAATGGCGCGTTTGACCGCAACAGACGATAAAGGCTTTGTAGATGTAGAGCCAAGTACCTTGACGGGAAATATAGATGGCTCTGGGTCGTCAACGTCAGAAGGTTTGACAAAATTTAGTTCTCGGTTGGATGACTGGGCGAATCGGGGAGAGAGGCCGATGTCAGGAATCGGATTCGATTTGGATGATTGGGCAGAGAAGTAAGGCGATGATCTAGACGGAGCTTTGAGAGCGGAGGGCGCATTTGTTGTATTGAGGTGCAAAATTGGTTTGGGGTTTGAGTTGGCTTTCGGTGTCGAATGTGAATTCGCAGGTAGCGCTGCAGCGGTACGAACATGTTGATTCTCTTGCATGTTGATCGCGTTGTCCTCCTCGATGGCCATCTCGCGTAGGACATCAGGATCAACGTCGTCATCTACATACATGTCGTCAAAGTCAGCAGGTGGCGGTGGCGGCCGAGGTTCGGGTAGAGGTTGATGTTGGCGTGCAGGCTGGGCTAGTACAGGTTGTGGGGGTGGATGTGCCAGTGGCTGAGCCACAACGGGTTCCTCGGGTGGAGGATCTGGACGTCTGTGAGGTGGTCAATCCAACAATGACATGTGTTGATGCAGAATATGATGCAGGGATTCACATACCCTAACCGTTTCCTGAGGGAGCTGAGAAAAAGCTGTTCTCTATTGACGTCGTGGTCTTCAGTTTGGTAACCCTTAAGGTCAACGTTCGCAGGCTGAAGGAAAGCAATGCCATTGCGTATGGGTGTGGACTTGAGAAACATCTACAAGAACCAACATGAGCGGGGATGTCATGACGATCCTGAGGAGAGGCGTGCCTTGTACCCGAGGGGTGTCGTGCCCAATTCGAGCTCGGGAAGAGACCTGAACTCGATGGCCCTGAACGTAGTTAAGCCGTCGGAGAGCTCGAATTTGAGCATACCGCGGGGGAATCTAGGGACAGGCCCCTCGTCTTCGTCGCGATTCTGATCGGCGTCCACTTCTCGCGCTAGACCCAAGTCTGCCCGATCGAGACGTGTCTGGTGTGTGTTCAAGAGGCTGAAAGCAGAGTGTGCGATTTCTGTGATGTTCTTGATCTCGACGAGCAGTGGCGTTGGGCCAGTAGTCTTTTTTTCGCGTTGGGCCTGGCGACCAGCGCGTCGAACGTTGGACGGGCGTGGACGGGGTGGTGGATTGGGGGCTGGAGCGACAAGCAGCGGGTCGATTCCAGAACCTGGTACGGTGGAGTCGGCGAGATTAGACTGCAGGAGCTGTGCTTCGACGCGCTGGATGAACTGGTCAAAGTTCCGGTCTGGGTCGAGGTTGAACTCGGAAGCGACCCAGTCTGAGCAGTCTGCAAGCCATTCCTGACATCACGGCGTCGGCGGCGGGTGCGACGCGGTGTGCGTTGTGCACTCACCTGGTCGATGGCGGGTTTCTTGTAATTGTGGGCGATCCAGGCGCGGACGCGCTGATGGGCGGGCATGAGCAAGTCACTGGCGGTGCTCCCACGATCGATGCGGTCCGCCATGTCGCAGCTGCCGCGTTTGCCCGTACCCGACATCAAAAAGACACTCGACGGTTACCTGCGCTCCGTCCAGCCCATCCTCCTCGCCGACGACAACAGCGGCGGACCCACTTTTGCCGCTGCCTATGCCCGACAGCGCGCACTCGTCTCCGCCTTCCTCGACGGACCCGCCCGCCGCGCGCAGGCGCGTCTCGTCGCGCTCGACAAGATCTCTCCCCACAACTGGCTCGACGACAACTTTTGGACGAAAAAGACCTACCTCGAGTGGAGGGCACCTCTCCTCGTCAACTCAAACTGGTGGCTCACCTTTGTCAACGAGCCCAATGTTCCATCCGAAGTAGTCACCAGTCACGTAGAGGGCATCACTCCTTGGCAGGTCAGGAGGGCTGCCTGCCTGGTACATGGCATCCTTGACTTCAAGCACCGAATGAATTCGTGTGTATTCTCTTCTACTCTCCTTCGCTCGCTCACGTTCGCGGGTGACCAGTCAGGACCTCTATCCCGACACCTCGCGCATAGGTACTACCGTGTACTTTTCTCTTCACCCTGCTTATACATCACCCACCAGGTCTGTGGCTAAGACACACCACTGCTCAAATATTCAACCGCTGTCGTATCCCTCAACTCCGTTCTGACACGCTTACCGTCACCGCACCCCTCTCTTCACCCTGGGCCTCCACTGTCACTGTCCTAGCTCATGATTATTACTATGCGCTCCGTGTAGCAGACCCGACCACCGGTTCACCCTTGCATGTTGACGACATCGAGCGTGGCATGAGGGCGGTCGTAAATGATGTCCATCACCGCCGGCGCAAGGGTGAAATGCCAGTACAAGTTGGTGTCCTCTCTGCAGATGATAGGGATGAATGGTCCCGGGTAAGTTATGTCCCCCTTCCTATTTCTGCCATGTCCGTTGACATATCACAACAGAACTATACAACTCTGCTCTCCCTTTCTTCGCGAAATAGACACTCATTCGAAGCTATTCACCAGTCTCTGTTTGTCGTCTCCCTTGACCACTGGCCCGCTCCCTCTGTGCCTGCAGATCAACGTGACGATGGCCTCCACCTCACTTTCGATATTGATGCTCCCGACTTGTCTCTCTCTGAACCATCCCAGTCTTCGCCAACAGCACCCTCTGACCTCTTGTCTCACCAATACGCTATCCGTTCCTCGAATTCGGCGCTCAATCGTTTCTTTGACAAACCTCTGTCTCTCATTGTGGAACCAAGCACGCGAGCAGGTGCCATGGGTGAACATTCCCCCGTCGATGCTTTGGTTCCCAGCGTAGTCTGTGAGTGGGCAGTCGCTGGGGCTAATGGAGTAAGCATTTGTGGAGGCTTGGCCAACGTGCCGTTCGAAAACGACCATCGAGAGGGCAGTTTGGAAGATCTGGAAGCTGGGTCAGGTTCGCGTTGGACGCGGCTCGATTTTGTTACCTCTCCGTCGATACAGGCTGCAATCGAGAACGCAAAACAGAATGCACGGTCAATAATTTCAAATTCGGACCATCAAGTATCCTATTTCGAGGATTGGGGAGGAAAGGAGATGGAACGGGTCTGTAAGTTACGCTGTCTTCAAGTTCATCCTCGCTATCGGGAGTACTCACTGTTCTACCGATAGCATCACACAAACCCGATGCGTTTGTCCAGCTCGCACTCCAGCTGGCATACTTTCGAATTCACCAGCGCCCAACTGCAGTGTACGAGACAGCTCTCACCCGAATATTTCAGCACGGACGCACTGAGACAATACGCTCCTTCACGATGGAGAGTTATGCTTTCATAAAAGCATGTGCAAGTTGGAAGGGTAGAAAGGGGCATCAGATTCACTGCCAAGTGCGTATAATGGTGGGACAATGCTGACGACGCCGTTTTTTTTGCCATCCATCAATCACCTTTATCGTCCTTGGTGCGCTGACGCCGAAACGTTTTTCTGTAGGACCGAGAGCCCTCGCTTCACCTTTATTCTCTCCTCCAGTCTGCTCTCAAAATTCATTCCTCCCTCACTCGTTCGGCGATGACGGGTCGTGGAATCGATCGACATCTTCTCGGTCTGCGATACATCCTTAGCGATGAATGGAAATGGCTCGACGATAATATTGCCGAAGTATCGTTAGAAATTGGCCAAGATACCTCTTCCCAAGATACCATTTCTCCCAGAAAGGCAGAATTCCAGACTATTTCAACTTCGGAAACGACTGCTCCTCTCTTTGAAGATGCGATTTTCAAAAAGAGTCAAGCATGGGGACTATCCACGAGCGGTTTGAGTGAAGGGTGGTGGTTCAGAGGAACTGGGTGAGCACGCGCGTTGAGCTATCACTCTATTTGGATGAGGCGGTGCCTTTCCGTATCTCTGAAAATGTCATTTTCCCTCTTTGTGTTATTGACAATGATTTTCATCCCTGCAGGTTCGGATCGCCGTACGAAGACGGATATGGAATAAACTGTGGGTACATTTCCTCGTCGCCCGCTATCATCCATCGTTGATCAACTCGCGCGTCGCATCCAATGGACAGACCTCATCGGTCCGCATGCTGTCAAGTTTTGCGTGGAATCTAAACACTCGTGTCCGACGACGTCCACGCGCGTTTTCGTTGAGCACGTCACAGAGGCCCTTCGAGATATAAGAGAAATCTGTCTGTCGGCAAACAAGAGCGATCAGGAAGGCCAGGTTGCATCCGCATCCGCAGCTGCAAATGCCGACATGGAAATTGGCGGCACGGCGCCCACGCCGACGGACGTAGGCAATGGCAAGGAGCGACATCCCCGGAACTCTATTTTGGCGAGATCGCGACTCTGAGGCAAGATCATAGATGCAATACATCACAGAGACATGCATGGTATACCTGTGCTTTAGATGGGCATTCTTGTCAATATCACCACTCATACTACGTCAGACCCATCTCTAATTTCAAACGTTTAACTTGTGCATAGTCCAGCCGTGCACTGAGATAGCAACGTCGGATACATCGACATCGTTCCAGTGCGAGATCCCAAAAATAAGACAGAAAACAAAGCAAGTAAACTATGCCCAAAACGTGTCCATTTGTTATCTATATCTTTCACTGTCCAAAGGGGTACAGTTGCTCGCAAGTCGGGTCTTCGAGCGTTTGGTAGAACGTGGCCAAGTTGGCGCTGATCGCTGCCGCGAGTTCGGGAGTGGGGTCGGGGTACAGCTCCACTGTCAGATTGAGCTGTCTCTGGTACGCATAGCACAACTGATCGTCGAAACGACAAGCATCATCATCGTCAGTACGAGCGGGCGCGATATGCATGACGACGACGGCCCCCCAGAAATGAGCGAAATAATCAAGTAAAACGACGCACGGTTCCAGGGTCTTCCATGTTCACGACGTAGTTGCCCGCGCCCTCGTTATGACCCGGCGGCACCCGGATCAATTTGAACACGGAGTTGAACGTTTCGTCGATCTGGGCAAAGTCGTACGGGCCGTCGCGACGCCAGAACCCCTCGGGATACTGGTGCATCTCGTAGAAGCTCCAGGCGTCGTCGATCGTGGCGTTCATGGTCGTGTTCACCGTCTGGTTGCTCACGAAGAAGGCGAGGGGGAACGTCGTTTCGGCGTAAGCGGTCAGGTAGCGCGGAGTGTCGAACGAGAAGGTCGGGTTGCGCGCGATCGAGTCGTTGATCCGTTGGGCCTTTTGGAGGGACGCGGATTCGACGGTGATGTACCCATTGCCGACGAGGTTGGCGGCATCGACGAGCTGTGCCAAAAAAAAAAAAAAAAGAAGAAGAAAAAAGTGAGTATGGATGGATGCGGATACGTGTATTTGTATCGAAACCGCTGACCTGATTGAACAAGGTCTCGTTAAAATTCCAGTTGTCGCCAAAGTAATAATCTCCGCGCGTCGTGCTAGCATCACCTGGGGCGGGGACAGCATTGATTGGCTTACGCTGTCCCATGAAAGGGTGTGACGAGGCTGACCTTCAAAGTTGCCGTGAAGGTTGAGCCCGGGAGTGAGCTCGTCGTCTGCGGTCGTATTTGCACCAATGCTCATCAAGTTCGTCAAATGGTTCCCGTCGACAATGAACGCCTTGAGGCATTCACACGATAAGTAAAGCAAACCGGAAGATCGTCTGACATGCGCCATACCCCGTAAGTGATGAACGAGGCCAGCTGGTATCCCATGTTGAAACCTCGGATGATAGTAGATTCAACCCTTGGCCAACATCCGTGTGCTACGACATGATCGACATACCTTCCTGAACGGCAGTGATGAGCTCAGCCGGAGTGGCCACGCCGTTGTGGTTGATATACTGTCGCGTACATGGAATTAGCATCGCTGCCGAACGAGGCCGCTGATTCACTCACTCCATGAGACGCCAGTGTGTTCAATCCCGGGCAAGGACCACGGATATCGCCGGGCTGATCGGGGACGAACGGGTGGGCGGCGTCATTGACCAATTTTGCAGACGTATCGTTCATGGGAGGCGGGAGAGGTTGTGCACCGGGGGTGCTAGCATACGTCCGCGCCACGGCGCGAATCTCCTCCCTCGACAAGCCCGCAAGGGAACGATACTCTGGGAAGTTGGCTAGGTGAGCAAAACCCAGCGCATATGGGACGAGCGCGACGAGTATCGCCAGGTTCTGCAACTTTTTTGCGATCATGATCTGCGAGGGGGGGGAGGAAGGAGAGGGATTTCCAGGGATGATAAACTGAGCATCGGTGATCTTATATGGCCCAGGAGAATCCGCGGAGACGTCTGCTCAGGTCGCATCAGGGGCTTCTGGAGCGCCGTGTACAAAACGTAGTCCAACGCAACCCTGCCCTGGCAGTGCAGCTGCGGTTCAGCCTATCTTTCCGTCAGTCCAACATGATCAGGGTAGCATTCGTCACTCGGAGCGCTGTGTTGTGGAGTTACCCTGGTGGTGTAAATAGGGAGCGGAAACTGCACCCGGTGACTAGACTAGTCCGTGTTGCCGGGACCAAGGTTAGCACCCGTCGGCCGATTGAAAAATGTTCTCACCTAGTCCATCCGCAGTGCCGGGGAGGAGGGAACGACCCACATGGATGTATATTTTCATGAGATGCGACTCAACGGTTCACAGCACGGTAGCACAGCTGTGAAGGCATACAATCACCGCAGTCCTTGACTTGGCCTGGCAACCAACGAATCGTTCTGTTGGTCGATAACATATGCCGCTGCCACGGAGCGGTTCGACTCACTGTTCTAAATATTGTAGCTTCCTCATTGGATGTTGACAAGCACTGGCGTAGACGCTTGGGGATCCGCGTGGTTTCAACGACATTTCTGGAAATCGACACTATAAGTAGCACTGTCTGATATGTTCATCAGTCGTGCCACGCGGCGGTTTCACAGCACCATGAACCCTGTCCACCTAGATGTATTGTGTCCATTGCAGGAGTTCTCTGGGAGTGGCTATGAAAGTCCAACCTTTCCTTGAGTCACACGGCGGAGTCCTGTGTCCGACTCTGGCCCAGGAATATCCATCCATCAGCGCGTAGGGTTTGAGTCAGAGTATAACAAATCCTGGGCGAGGAAGACAGCGGGTGGCCATCAAACCCTGTTGAAGCGGATTCGTGGTGGTGGCTATTTAGGCTTCAGGCCAAGCCACAATGCAACGATATTGATCTCACATACCGGGTTGGAAGCATGCACAGACAGCACTTGGGATGGTGAATTGGCCATGCGTACGGAGGATGTGCTCTCCCGCGGTATGCACATGGTCGAGCCGTTCTGCTGCGGGAACGATGATATGGTGGACTTGATTTGTTATTCGAATACCTTCAGAGGTATATTCCTGGTATCAAATGATTTCCAGCGGCACAACATCTCACCGAGCAGTCTGTACGTAGATTGGTGAATCGGGTGTTGTTTTCACATGTCTTGTCCCCCCCAAAAAATAGGGATTGGATGACTGATCCGGCATTGTCAATATTGCAGAACGCCGTGGACGTCCGTCGGCCCGTTTTGCATGTTTCTTGCATCGACTAATGTGCGCAACAACATTCTTGTTCAACCACCAAATGAGACTGACTTGAGAGCTACCATTTTTGCGTTTGTGCTGCCCTCTATAACTATTAGCACTTATTCTTCTACTTAGTTCAGGGCTTACAGCCCGGAAAGACCACACGCACGTACAGCATTACCCGCGACAGTGATCGAATGCCATACACACCCCCTCCCTGGCCTCGCGACCCGTGCGCGTCTGGAACGGAACCAGGTACGTCCCAATAAGGGTTATATGTAACTTGGAAGCTGCCGCTCAGAAAACGTTCATGAAAAAGAGGGAAGAATAAATGACCCACACACAGCTTATTTATGTAATGGGCGACCTCGGTCTCTGTACATGCGAATCTGAGCGTGAACAGAAGCCGATTGCAAGTCTGGTCATCGATTCAAAAGAAGTCGTAGAGAACAGGGGCACGGACGAGCTAGTGAAAACGGCATACCGTTCCTTTCCTACCATCGCTTGGGATGTGGACTGCCTTTGGACTATGCTGATCGAACTTGGTGCCTTGCACGGCCGTCGTTACGTGCCCGATCTATGTTTTTTAGTGGGGGGAAATCGCGGGGCGCTGTAAGACCGTATATCTCCAGATAGCACCACCATGAACTGATGCTGCATCCGATCGGTCGGACGTTTCGAAAATCCGAATTGTCGCGTAACTGTCGAAGCATCCTAGAAGCATCATTCTGCAGTTAATTAACGCTCATATAGAAACTCCTAAACATCCGTTGAAGCTGCTGAGGATGCCGGACTTGTCGTGCATGGAAGAACTGCTGGGAGAAGAGCAGCTGAATCACATATGTATGGAGAAATGAAACTTTATTATATCACCGTGTAGAAACGAGCATCTGGAATATATACTTACAATACTTACCTGGTCCGCAGCACCGGAGATGACGGTTCGCATTCTATGTGGAGCAGAACTCCTGAGTGATTCAGCTTCGTGACGTAGAAGGATATAACGTGCGCTTGATGATAGATCTGAGCTTTCAAGTTGTCATGGTACCGTTTATTCATCGCCGAATGGACATGGGCTTCTCGTAACGGTATAACTTCACGGGAGGCTCCTGGAATCTCCCTGCCTCCTTGCTAGTATCCCGATATAGACCGACACCAAAGAATCAAGATTGTTTCAAACACACCTCACTCGCAGTCTATGAGGCCCATCTGCATTGAACGCTTATCCCGGGACCTACTATCGACCGATGGACAAGATGGGTGGCGTCATAAAAGTTGAGATGATAGCCACTTTAGCGACGGAGCAGATATACCTCCGAGCACTGAACCAAACGTTCGGTTATTCACAAAAGAGATGCTAAGATATGACTAGGGGTAACACTCAACTCTACCCACCCTTTTCGATGAATGACTGCTCATCCAAGAATTCCAACCTTTGCCTTTTTCTTCTTTTTTGAGACGTTGCTAAACGATCGCCAACTATCCACGCGAGTCTCTCTCGACTCTGACCAGTAGACCATGGTAAGTCTAGAAGTAGCGAACCTCGAAGTGAACACATACCCTCCCATGCCTTGTCTTCCTCTGCCTTGCGTTTCCTGGCGGTCACCTCCTCTTCCTTCTTACGAGCCTCTAGACCTTCGTTGGCGAGATTCATCTTTATCGCCCTGGGCAATGTTAGCTTCTTGATCGCAAGCGGACGCATATAGACTACTTACCTCCTCCTCCGAACTTCCTCTTCGATAAGTACCTCCTTGATTTTCTCGTTGAGCATAATCCTCCACGGGGTCGTGAGGCCCTGTTCCTTCATCTTTGGGTCGTCTGCTAGATTCTTGAGGCGAGGGTCATCATCGGTGAGGTTTGGAGGTAAAGATAGGGCACGAAGGAGGGTCGAGCGAGCCGATGCGATCGTGGCATCAAGCTCTGTTCGCTTGTTGGTGTCGGACAGCTCAGCCTCGGCCTGGCCGATAGATAATTGGTACCGAGAGTGCGCATATAGGGAGAACACGTACCTTCTTGAGGACGTCGAACGCATCTGGAGCACGCGGGTGGGGGGTCTTGTCAGGATGGATGACTTGGGTATGAAAACGTACGAGTTATGGTTCCGAGAAAGGGTCCCCAAGATCGAATTAATTGCGTTTCGTCAGCATGCTCTGGATACAATCACGGGAATCAAGGTGAAGAGGACTGTGCTTACAGAGCGACAGCTGGCGATATTTGCGCTTCACGTCCTCTGGTTTTGCGGTCTCGTCAAGGTTGAGGATGTCGTACGGACTGTCGAATGTTCAAAGAGAGTAAGCCAACGAGCATTGCAGTTGCTCACTTTAGTTTGAACGCTTTGAGTATTCGCTCGACTTCGACCTCGCGTTGGAATGCGGATGCCTCTCGAGAGAGAAGCTGCTCCAAGTCTGCGTCTGCTGGCGTGTTCGACGACGACGACGACATTTTGGACGTCGTCAAAGAACAGGTCACGTGCTAGGTGTACAAGTCATTCTTCGTTTCTCATGTCGCTTTCTAGGTATTCATGTCGTCGTATCCCATGGACAGCACTGCAGAATGCCTCCATGTCTACTCGCTCCCCTTCCCACTTTGCTCGCCACCACAATGCCCGTTATGAGCTCCATGCAACCCGGAACCGTAATCTGCTCATGTACAGTGCTGCTCTCGTACGCGACCCGAGACCTCTTCACTTCCTGCCATTCATTCGCTCGTCTGTAGATCGTCATGGGGGTGGGGGTGACATATGCTGCCGTGCCGCTATACCGCATGTTCTGTGCGGCCACCGGGTTTGCTGGCACCCCTTCCGTCATCTCTACGTCGTCTGACCGCTTTGATCCCTCTCGACTTGTCCCCGCCGAAGGAGCACGGCGTATCCGCGTGCATTTCAATGCAGACCGTTCAGAAATGCTGCCCTGGAACTTCTTCCCACAACAGAAATACGTCGAAGTCTTGCCCGGTGAATCCAGTTTAGCGTTCTACAAGGCCAAGAACAAGAGCAAAAAGGATGTCATTGGGATTGCGACATACAACGTGACCCCTGATCGGGTGGGTGCATGCGATGCTTTGTGGTGTCGAATGACCGAACAAAGTCGCTAGGTTGCACCGTACTTTTCCAAAGTAGAGTGTTTCTGCTTCGAAGAGCAGAAGCTTCTCGCGGGGGAAGAAATCGACATGCCCCTTCTCTTTTTCATAGACAAGGACATGCTCGACGATCCTTCGTGTAGGAACATTGACGACGTCGTATTGAGCTACACATTCTTCAGGTACCTTTTTCGCAGCGTCTGATATGTTTTTCTTACACTCGTATTCCAGAGCGCGTCGAAATGCTCAGGGACATCTCGAACCCGATGCGGCCGACGACGTGGTACAAAGATCGCTTGGATTTGACCGCTACGAGCATGCACCACGTACGGAAGTGCGGAGAGAGGAGAGTAGTTGAAACGTAACATACCGATCTGATGTGTTGAAGCTTGGTCGCGCAGGCGACGGTCATTCGTTGAGATCGGGACGCTCGGAGCGCTGAGCGGATATAAGTGTGGTTGGTGAGAATTGGACGACGCACCACCCCATGACCTCGTCGCCGCCCATCACGTCCTCGAGCCCACAGTGGGACCTTCGCAACCGCGGATTCATATCGCCCGCAGAGCTCCAGCAGCTCAAACAGGCCAGTCCACTGGGCAGATCCAGCGCCGCCGCCGAAGTGCACGACTTTCCAGCACGACTCTCCAATGACACGCCCGCGCTGCTGTACACTAACCCAAACGATCCAAACACTCCACGACCCATGCACCAGCCATCACAGTCTCATGCCCGTACTTCTTCCTTCTTCTCCTTTCGCTCAAAAACACACCTCGAAGAAGCCTCGCCACCCCACTCACTCCACAACAGACAGCCAAGCAACACTGACTTTGGTGGACCTGCACCCCAGATGGGCCAATCAAAGTCCCTCGGTCCGACCAGATCCTTCACTGACCAGCAGTCAGAGGACCAACAGCCTACAACTACCGCAACTCGCAGGGCTTCGCTCACCGGAGGTCAACCCGCTCCCCCACTTCACCCTGAAATTCGCTCTGTCGTCCAGCTGACCCTTGCCCATGCCCGCAAAGTGTACTTTTCCGGCCCTCTCATGAAGCGTCTCGAGAGGCAGTCAGATGGCCAACGACCCCACAAGGACGACGGCTGGGCGCAGGTCTGGGCGCAGCTAGGTGGGACCACCCTCAGCACATGGGACATGCGCGAGATAGAGGAGGCAAACAAGCAAGGCAAGGAAGTCCCCCCGACTTATTTCAACACGACGGATGCCGTGCGTACATTCCTTTCGACCATCGTACGCTCAAATTTTGACCGTCACGACCACAGTTTGTCCAAGTTCTCGGATCGATCACCGTTCCTGCCACAGACGACCAGCCTTCGAAAAAATTCACGAACGTGCTTACTCTCAACACGGCCGGCTCAAATCTTTTGTTGTTCAGTTGTCCATCGACCCCGGCTCTGATATCGTGGGCGACAGCGCTTCGACTTTCTGCTTGGGAAAAGTCGCGACTCGAGGAGATATACACGGCCCATCTGATACGAATAACCTTGCCTGGCGGTATGTATACTTCGTCCGCTCTTACCTATCATTTCACTGACGAGACCGTATCTGTAGGCAAGGATACGCATTCCACTTTACAGCGCGGTCGCATGGAAGGCTGGGTGCGCATTCGTGTCGCCGGGCAAACTGACTGGAAACGCATGTGGATGGTAGTATCTGCCGCATCACCACCCGAGGCCCCTGGCCCATCAAATGGTGATGGTGCACATCCCAGCACGTCAAACTTGGGCCGCAAGAATCGCATGTCCAGTCTTTTTTCGCGGGACCAGACTGAGGATCTGCCACCCCGTCCTTTACTGTCGCTCTATGCATCGTCAAAACCAAAAGACAAGAAGAAAGCCTTACTCACGCTCAAAAACGTAACTCAGGCGTTCGCAGTGTATCCGGAGCGTCCGGAACTCATCAACCGGAGTACGCTGATGAAGCTTGAAGGTTTGCTTGGCGACGAAGAGACAGCAGGTGGCATGAGGGGGCGGGAAGGTTGGTTGCTCATCATGCCAGAGCTCGAGGCTGGGAACACACAAGCATCGGAGATGCTGAAGTGGCTTGTCGGTACGTGTTCTGCGTTCCTACTCGGTCGTGCGTTAACTCGGTCTTCAGCAATTCATGATGCCTTTGAACTTTACGGAAGACCTAAATCATACACGTGGGACCCTCGCGATCCAGTATCAATGATGTTCGCCTATCCCGTTGGGCCTACGCGAGATGTGAGAATACATATGGTCGTTCTAGTTTCCATCTAACATGGATCGAAGCTTCTCTTCTTGGACAGAGAGCTCGCGGAAACGATGGATCCAAGGGATGACCGTACATCAACTATCCGCTCTCGTTTGTTGAACGTGTTGCATGAACGAATGCCCCAAGTAGATCCACAGGCGAGCCTTGGTGCTCCCCCTATCCTCCCCGCTCTATCCACGGGGAAAGAAACCCCTCAACAACACCCTCTGCCCCTACCCCCAGCTGGCCAGGCGTCAGATCAATTCCTACAACTTCCGCAGCTACCCTCTATTGACTTTGATGGCACCTCCCCGCAAGCTCAAGCTCAATCTCGTCTGGCAGATTTAACTAATGGTCGTACACTGACGCCTATCACGGAGCTGCACAGTGCTTCTGAGAACATGGGTGACATGGCTCGCGCACTCGATCCTTCGCTCGATCAAACCCATGGATCTCAACAAAACGAGTCGGAAGAGGATGAGCCCCTGTCAAGCTATGCAGCCGCCGCCGCCTCTATCTCCATCATACACGGGAGCGGAGAGGCTGATTCCATGTTCGGCTGTTCCACACCATCAAGTCCCCCTCTCCCCAGCGGAACGTCCCGCAAGCTCAGTGGGGACTCGTTTGGAAGGGGCCCTGGTTCCCGTCCCGACTCCAAACTGTCGCCAAGCGCGGATAATGCTGTAACAAAGTCACAGGAGAGCACCGGTGGAGGTGTTGCAGAAGTCATGGGTGTGAGGCTACCCTTTTCCCCATTGACTTCGCCCGAATCGCCTTCGTTCTCGACTAACTCGAGCATGTCAATACACTCGCCTACTTTTGGAAACCAAGGTCCTGCGCTGCAATTATCCGGATCTCCCGGAGTGCTCGGGAAGTCTCCAAAATCACCTCAAGGCTCTCCGACTTACTCGATTTTGACGTCCCCTCATTCTTTGTTGGAAAAGGACTTGCCCTCCATTCAGGGTGTGCAGAATTCTCAGGCTTCAAGATTGTTGATGCGCAGTGCTTCGAATGCAGTTCCCCCTGTCCCTGATAAACCCTCGCCGCCTCCGCAATCCATGTCCTCGACGCCTGTTTCGAAACTAACTCCGGTACCCGCCGCGCCAGCGGACCCCCATAGCATATTTACAGACGCCCTTTTCTTCATGCAGCAATTCGACGAAAAGCCGGTGGCGATCCCACCCCGCCGTGTGCCCACAACTATCTCAGAGAAGTCTGATTCGACCTCTGTATCAGATCCTAGTCTGTCAGCGCACCCATCTGTCTCGGGCGCGTCTTCTCCTTCAATCCCACAACCACGAAGTGGGCCAGTATCAGAACCGTCGTCGCTAAGCGGTTCTCGGATTGCGCTTGGCCGTAAACCTTCCGGCGCACGTGCTCTCCCGGCTAGCGGCGCTAGCCGAGTACTAAATCCAGATGCCCCATTGGTTTCTTCGTCTGAGCCGCAACATCTTCACCAATCAACCGACAGCGACAGTGACACAATGTCCGACAATGTTGAGGTCGCAGCTGCCTCAAGACAACAGAAGATGCTCCATGGGGACGACGTGAACGTGGACGCGCTCGCGGCGTTGTCGTTCCTGGACTCTGACGCCGCTGACTCGCCTTCTCCCGCGCCTCCAAAACCGGCCGCGATGACGGGGGATCAACTTGCACACTCGCCACGTCCACGCTCTCAGCCATCACCCCCACTGCCATCACCCCATCCGCCAGAGAACCTGTCGGTCGTTGCAAGCCCTGCTGACAATGCTGGGCAGTACAAGTCCACGTTCACGCCGTCTCGGCAGGCTGTGGAACGCAAGGCAAGGCAACAGGCACAACAAGCCGCGTATCAAGCTGCCGTTCACAGGCCTGGGAGAGCGAACGGGAAACGTGCCTCACCTGCGAGGGTGTCAGGCTGGAACGAAAGCAGCGACGAAGAGGAAGAAGAGGAAGAAGAAGAGGACGCTGACTCGGACGGCGAGCCCTCGACTACGGGTAGCAAACAGCCTTCTCAAGCGTCTGGTCAAGTAGCCACTCCCGCGCCTGCGCCGGTTGGTGCTACGCCGATTCGGCCTCTCCGGCCTCAGAGTCGCACGCAGTCTCCGGCTGAGGTTGCCACTGCAACTGATGCGAACCCATATGCTCAACTGCGACACCCTCGTGGCCTCCCACCTGTCCCAAGACCACAAACGCAAGGTGATTCCGTAGTTTAAATTTTGTGACTGCTTGAGCTGACGGATGCCATCAGGTAGTACCCCTGGTACTCAAGACGACTATTTCGGTGCCACGCCTCCTCAACGACGTTTCGCCAGTGATACGCGTTCGCGGACTCCCGACGAAGCTATTCCACCCCGTCACCTTTCAGATTTTCCACAGCAGACACCAGTTCGGCATACTATCTGGACGCAAGTGCTTGATTCCAGTCGTCAACCTGCGATGTATCAAACACCCGCGGAGGCAACACCCCAAACGCAGAGGGACACGTTTATACAACTCGAGCCCACCTCTCAGAGCATGACCAAAGCATTCACACCGCATGGCTTGCTCTCTGCAGGCATGCAAGACAAGCAAGATCGTTCTGCGAAACGCCAGGAGGAACATGCACGCGAGACTGGAGTTTCCCTGATCAACGTTCCGAACAAGCCTCCACCGCCACAGAGTGGTCTCCTTGGCGCCATCACGGCACACGAACGTGAACGCAAGCGTGAAGGTGGCGTTGGTGCGGCGTTGACGGAACGCGAACGAGAGAAAAGGCTTGCTGAAGACCGCCAGCGGAAATTGGACGAGCTGCAGCGTCAACAGTTGGAGATGGCTCAGTCTGGCATGTTCGGTGGTCAATACCCTATGGGCATGAATCCCATGATGGGGAATCCGATGATGAACCAGATGATGCCCATGAATCCGATGATGACTGGGATGCCACCAGTGAACCCGATGATGACAGGTGGCTTCATGGGGTACCCTAACATGATGTCTGGGTATGGTGGTCAACCCTACATGTTCGCGGCGCAACAGGCTGCGCAAGCGGCTTACCAACAAGCTATGATGAACTTCTCGGGTGGTGGGGATGGGATGCACGGTCCGTCGCCCCTAGCGCCGATGATGACAGGGGGTGGAATGGGTTTTGATCCTCGGATGTCGATGATGGGAATGCCGATGATGAATCCAGGGATGCCGATGGGTGGAATGGGCGGTGGGATGGGTATGATGGGAAATATGGGCAGTATGGGCAACATGGGCGGGATGGGAATGCACATGACTGGCGGCTCTCCCTTTGACTCGCGGTTCTCACCCAACAACGCTGCTGGCGGTGTCCCGACTCGACCTGGCAATCACTCGTCGCGCAACAGCTCTGCTGGACAAGGATCCCCAGCTGGACCTCGTCCAGTGGATAAAACTTGAAGGGCTAGAGTGCCTGCACCGACCATGACCCGTTTCCGAGTTTTTGATGACCTCGCCTCATGATTGCTTTGTCTTTTTTTTCGGTATTTGGACGTTTAGTAGCACTCATCTCAGTTTAATCGTCTGCATTTTGTCGTATCCAGGTCGTAGAGTCGCGTTTTTATGCATTGCTGGTTCCGGTTTCCGAGACGCGACTTTGTCAGTGAGACTAATACGACAACATCGGATGCGCTGAACTACGCTAGTTTTATGAGGTAGGATGGGTGTAAAGTCCCTCTGGAGTCTCCTCGCGCCCGTTGGCCGTCCAGTTCCGTGCGTTGTACCATGTCTTTTACTAGGGATTCACGACGCTCACTTTTAATGATGAAGGCTCGAAACGATGGAAGGAAAGTCTCTCGCGATCGACTCGAGCATATGGATCTACCAATTCCAAGCCACCATGCGCGACAAGGAAGGTCGTGCCCTCGTCAACGCGCACGTCCTAGGCTTTCTCCGTCGAATATGCAAGCTCTTGTTCTACGGCATTCGTCCCGTGTTCGTCTTTGACGGCGGTGCCCCGGTGTTGAAACGAAACACGATCGTATGTAGCGCGCCGCCTACTACTGCTTTTATTTGACGCCAAGTTCTTATACACACGCACACACATAGACGGAGCGCAAGAAGAAGAAGAGCGGGGCTGCCGAAAGTCATGTCAAGATCGCGGAGAGGTTGCTTGCGGCACAGATGAGACGGGAGGCGCTCGCGCATGCCACTCAGGGTTCGCGGTACGAGGTTCTTTGTGGCCACGCTACGTACGTTGTCGGCTCATACTGTCTGCCGCATCAGCGCACCGTCGTCGTCCAAGGGCAAGCAAAAGGCTCCATCGGGTCCCGTCGTCCTCGACGAGGACACGGTGTATCTCGAGGACATCACTGACGTCATGGTCAAGACGCCCGCGAAGAAGAACGACAATAACGATAAAAAGGTCACGCATGTCTCACCGCCGTCTTCGAAGAAGAAAAACCGGTTCCACGACCACGATCCGTACAGGCTTCCCGAGGTCGACATGGACGAACGAGTAGCGAAAGCGACGCGGACGGCTGCGCCCGATCCCCGTCTGGCCACCGAGGAAGAGCTGCGCGCGTTCATCGAGGAGATGCGTCCGGAAGACTTCAACGTCGCGTCGCCCGCCTTTCGCGAGTTGCCGACGGAGGTGCAATACGAGATCGTGGGCGATCTTCGGCTCAAATCGAGGCAGACGTCATACACGCGCTTGCAGAACATGTTGAGGAAGGCGACTACCCCGCTCGATTTTTCTCGGGAGCAGATCAAGAATTTGAAGCAACGTAATGCGCTGACGCAGCAGCTTCTGATGACGACGGACAGTATCGGCAAGGTTCATATCACCATTCCTGTTCGTATTGCTAGCGAACGCAACAGAGAGTATCTCCTTATCAAGAACGAAGGCGCGGACGGTGGTTGGGTTCTGGGTATCAGGGATGAGGGTACCCGGGCGAAACCGATCGAGATTGACCAAGATGCTCGGGATCCCGTCGATGACGGCGAGAGCGATAGTGACATGGAGATGGAGGAAGTCAGCATGTATGAGACGAACGACGTTTCTACCATCGTGTTTGTATTGATGAGGTTTTCGTAGACCGGGCCCGGCTCCCTTCGATCCTGACCTTCGGGAGTACCAACAAGCGATGGCCCTGAACGCGATTGACAGTCGGTCGGTATCTCAGCCAGTACAACGCCGCGTCAAACCACAGGCATTGTTTGACGTGGACGACGAGGATGACCTGCCTCGGTTCTATCCTCCGGTGTCTGACGAGGAAGATCCTGAGCTTGTCACTGCCATACAGGCCTCGCTGGACTCGACCCGAGCAACAAAGCCTCTGTCTAGCCAGTGCATACCACAGTCCAATGAAGAGTCTCTTGGTCGTGTTCAGCCAGCTGCGGTTCCTTCTTCGCGTCTCGACCCTTATGACGATGACGACGACGATTTGTATGCATCTCCGTCTCGACTTGAGACGGCATTATCGATTGCAGGTGCACGGCATCTTCCCAGGACTCCAGGAAGTCATGCCCGACAGACCACACAACCATCGTCGTTCGGCGCCCCGTCATCGCTGTTACCTCAAAAGATCTCTGACCACACATCTTCTACGTTATCCCTTGACGAGGATGGCACGGAGAAGATTAGTTCCGCAAGGTCATTGGAGGAGCCTCCGTTACCTGCGGTGCCAATACCATCAGCACCGTATCCCGTACT